>JAKVIS010002936.1:0-20001 GCA_033119425.1 Bufotes viridis | reverse complement strand
GTGTCCACGACACTGCCTCCACCCACAGTAGTGTCCCCCCACAAAGTAGTGTCCCCCACAAAGTAGTGTCCCCCACACAGTAGAGTACCCCACACTGCATCCCCACACTGCCCCCACACAGTAATTGCCCCCATATAGTAATTTGCCCCACACAGTAGTTTCCCCATATTGCCCCCTATTTAGTTATTTGCCCCCACATAGTAATCCCTCCCATAATTATTTGCCCACACAGTATCCCACCATAATATTTTCCCCAACATGTCCTCCTGTGTCCCCCAAAGTTACTTGGCACATAAAAAAGAAAAAAACGAAAGCAAAACACTCACCTACTAGGTCCAGGCGCTTGCTCGCACACTTCACTGTGCTGCTGCGCCCAGGCACAGGCGCGCACGATAACGTCACCACGCACGCCTGCGCCGGGATTCTGGCCTACCGCAGTAGGCAGTGATCGGCGGCGGGGCAGGGAACTATGCGCTCCTGTGCCCGCCGCAGTATGTGGGCCGCGGGTCAGTCGCGCTGCAGCAATGAGCGCCCATCTGTATTGATGGAAGCGGTCATTGCTTCTCTGGTACCACTTGGCAGCCAGCACCCGGGCAGGCCGCACCCTGTTCCCCCAGCAGCCACTGGCGCTTGTACAATTGCAGCCTGCCGGATCTCTCTATATTCCAGCATTGCCAGAAGCTAATGTTGCCATTCAGCCCCATTTACTATAAAGGAGACTGGTGGAGATCCAGCAACCCAGCAAATATGCTGAGAATGGACAGACAAAAAACGCTGCATGAGGTACTTGATTTTGAATGACACCTCTATGTTAGCTGTAATTCCAAGGAGAATTTGATAGCAACTTTTGTTATGGACATATGTAAATGTGTGATAATTAAAGGTTTGTGTGTCCACGATAAGAATTTATCACCTATACACAGGAATGAAGAGCATTAATTCCTAAAGTGAGTAGAGCAACGATAATAGACACGTGATATGTTTGTATGGGGGACAACCCCTTTCAGAATCCATGTGACACAGATTCTGAGTACAGTGGGATGCAGGAGGTTTTGTGTGCTACTATTGCACACACAAGAAAGATTTTGCCACTATTTAGTTACACATTGTGATGCTTGTCGATGAGCCAGACACGGACAGTGAGCCCTGACCTGGAACCCAGCCCGCTTTCCCTACCTACTTGCAGGTACGAGTCCTAGGTAGCAAGACAGCAACTGGTTGACAGTCCCTATACTACTAAGTGCATAGACAAACACCAAGAGAAAACACAACACACAGTAAGGCCTCCTGACTGTATGGTTTTGTGGTCTAAATATAAACTGATCCATTTTCTAGTTTTTTTGTTTCAGTAGTGTTTCCATTTCCGTTCCATTTGGTTTCCGTTTGTGATCCATTTTTTGAGGAATGCAAACACAACCATACAATGATGTTTAAACAGTAAGTACACAAAATAATTGGGCTGGGCATAAAATTTCCAATAGATGGTTCCTTGTTAAGAAATTGCTATTTCCTGGCTTCGAGAGACCTTTCTAGTGGTGCAGAACACTGTGCCTTGTAGTAACAAGCATAGGGAATCTGCTCTGGTAGTGAAATAATACTGTCCGTAATGACATACAAATGACAGGCGTCGCTCTTAGAATCACTGCACACTTCACTTATTCAGGCAGTCATGGGGCCAAAACTGACCAAATAACTCAAGTGTGAACTCAGCCTTACAGGTCAATGTGTTAGCAATGTTGTGAAGAAACGCACTCCTTTTACAACCGTCGTCAGCTTATTCCACATAGATGTCTACAGAATATGTTCTATTAATGCGCTTATACAATTAGAGCCCCCAACAGAGTGGAGAGGGTGTCAGCAGTAAGTTTGTGTTGACGTCACTGATTATTTTGCCCTTCCTTTGATCCGTCAGAACAATAACCCACAAAAACGGATCCTGTCTGTTGAGCATCCGCCTTCATTCGGTCAGCATTTGGTTAGTAATCCATCAGTATTGCTAATGCGAAAACAAGAGTGGATCCAAAACAGAGATGACACATGAATGGAATATTTTGCATGCAGCAGCATCAGGAGGCCACAAAGTGGCAGGTGACATAGTGTGAGGTGACAGCAGCAGCATCAGGAGCCACAGACTTGTGCAATGACATAGTGTGGAGTTGGCAGCAGCAACAGGATAAAGTATGGAGGTGGTTGGCAATACCAGTACCCCTGAAGATGGTGTGTGACAGGAGCACTTGGCTCAGATGTGTGGCATCAGCCGGGTGGCAGCATCAGAATAGTAGCTGAGGCAGGTAGCCAGAAGAAACCGGTCTCTTTGTCAAAGTGTTGTTGTGGCACCATGGATGATCTAGACCAGTGGTGGGCAAACTTATTAGTCAACTGAGCCGAATATCAACAAAACAGCGATTTAATTTTTCTGAGAGCCAAATTTTTAAACGTAAACTAAATAGGAAGGTACATTGTTATTACCTTAATAAGGGTATTCAAAACCATCTGAACATTCCTTTCTCAATCCTCGACACTACATCTTTCTCTCCACAACGCTTCACCCTATAAGAGGCACATAGGTTTTAGAGGAGAACAATATGAAAAAATATAATTTTCATTACACCTCAGGTCAAACCACTAATCAGACCCCCAATGTTAATAAGACCTCCTCAGATCAGATGTCAGCTCAGACCCCAAAGTAAATGACCCCAATTAGACCTCAGATAAGAGCCCCATGCCTCTCATCATCCCCATTATCATCTATAATCCCTCCTCATATCCCCCATTATGATTCTATAATCCCTTTATTATCCATGATGCCTCTCATCATCCATGTCACCTCTCATATCCCCATTATGATTCTCATCACCCCATTGCCTCAGATCAACCCCAAGTTTCATAAAATAAAAATCACTTTACCTCTCCTGCTCCTGGATGCCGCTGCTCCTCACCACCCGCGCTCTGTGTTCCTCCTGCTGTCAGCTGTGCTGTGAACTGGGCGTGCATAGCGTGACGTCACAGAGAGAGCCTCACACTGTTGCACGGCCCTGCACAGCCTACAGCCGAGGACAAGGAAGCGGTGAGTACAGAGCCTTCACCACTTTCTGGTCCTCCTCCTCCTGCCGATTTTTGCCATGGGCAACGAAAATGCGATCGCACTGTACATGTGAGCCCGCTCCTGGAAGAGCCAATATCAAGGGGTAAAGAGCCACATGTGGCTCTAGAGCCGCAGTTTGCTGACCACTGATCTAGACTGATGCATACATAGCATTGGTGGGTGGATATCCTGGCTGATCCACGCCTGATTCATCTTGACAAAGGTCAGTCTCTCCACATTTTGGGTGGACAGGCGAGTTCTTGGGGTAACTATGGCCCCCGCCGCACTAAACAACCACTCTGATGCCACACTACTGGATGGGCAGGACAGCTTTTCCAGGGCAACTCTGCCAGTTGCAGCCACAAATCCAGTTTGGCTGCCCAGTAGTCCAGCAGGTCTTCAATGTGAAGTGGCAGTGTGCTGTCCAAGTATGCCACCACCTGCTGGTTCAGGTCCCGCTCCAGGTCTAGCTGCTGCTGCTGGTGAGTAGTTTCTTCGCTAGGCAGGTGAAGAAAGCTGCTCATCAGTGACTCTAGACTCAGGCTGCTGCTGATAGAGGTCATCACCCAAGCAGAGGATGGACAATGGTGCAGATAGGCAGTGGTCAACTGACTACCCAAGATGTCTCTATAGTAGTTCAATTTGTCTTCCTCTCAGCTGGTGTAAAAAGGCCCCCATTTTGGACCGTTAGCGAGGTCCAACAAGTTGGAGAGCCATTAGTCATCCCTTTGCCGTAATGGTGACAATTGGCTGTCACTATGCAAGCAGTGAGCATGCATCGGGCCATTTGTACTAAGTGACTTGGAGAGACTCCTGTCTCTATCTCCACTGCATACTGCCACAGTGTGTCTGGGTCCCTCTGTCTCTCATCGCCCTGTAGCTTCTCTGGCTGCTCTCGCCTCCTCCTCCTGTCACCTATGTAGAAAAACCACCCATTTCGCTACACATTGCTTGTGCTCCAATGTCCTCCTCCTTCTCCTCCAGTTCAGTCCCCCACAGAGCTCATGTGGCTGTGAGATGTAGGCACAACGTCTCAGTCCCTGACCAGCCAGATTTACCAGCATCTGTTCCAGGACATGAAGCAGTGTGACATGACGTTCATCCCATAGTCCTGGCGACTGACAAATATTGTGGCCTCCTCAAAGGGCCTGAGCAAACAGCAGGTGTCACATGAGCTGCCACTGGCTGACATTAAAGTTACACAGAGGAGTACGCCTGTCCGCTTGGATCATCAAAAAATCATTTATGGCCTTTCTCTGTTCAGTATAGTCGGTCCAACATATGGAAGGTGAAATTCCAACGGGTGGAAATGTTGCATATCAGCCTAAGTTGGGGATGCCGGTCTGCCGCTGCAGCTCAAGGAGGGTGTGCTTTGCGGTGATGCAGTGGCTGAAGTGCATGCAAAGTTTCCTGGCCATTTTTAGAATGTCTTGAAGATGGGTGGAAGACTTCAGAACTCGCTTAACAACCAGATTGAACACGTATGCCATGCAGGGCGCATGGCACAGCCGTCCTGGCGCAGCGCACGACACTCATGTTCTTCCCGTTGTCAGTCACCATGGTTCCGATTTTGAGTTGTCGCAGAGAAAGCCAGGATTCGATTTCTTGATGAAGGACAAGGAGCAGTTCCTCCCCGTGTGACTCCATTTGCTCAGGCAAACGAGGTGCAGTACAGCGTGACACCGCCGTGCACTGTACATGTGGTATGCTGGAGGAACTGTTAGTTGTCCCTGCAGTGCACGCTGAGGACACTGTGGAGGCAGACATTGTTGCAGGACCAGCGGCGTGACAGCGTGGGAGGCGGAAGCGGTGTCACCTGGCCAAGTTGCTGGTGTGGCTGTGCAGAAACCACATTCACCCAGTGGGCCGGTAAATGACATGTATTGTCCCTGACCATAGTTACAGCTCCACACGTTGGACGCTGCCGTCCACTTTGGCAGACACCGACAGTCTCAAGAACTGGCCGACCTTCTGTTCTACATGTGTGTGCAGGGCTGGCATTGCCTTTGTGGCAAATAAATGATGGCTTGGGACTCTCCACCTCAGCTCGGCACAAGCCATCAGTTCTCTGAAAGGTGCTTGGAAAGGAGGGACTGCAGCACCAACAACTTGGGCAGGAGCAAGTTCAGCTTCAGCGCCATTAGATGAGTGCACACATACTGTTGTCTCTGGCAATGTGGGGTGGCAGGGTACTGTCCAAGTATGCCACCACCTGCTGGTTCAGAGTCCTGCTCCAGGTCTAGCTGCTGCTGCTGGTGAGTAGTTTCTTTGCTAAGCGGGTGAAGAAAGCTGCTCATCAGTGACTCTAGGCTCAGGCTGCTGCTGATAGAGCTGGTACTGCTCCTGCCACCCCACCGCTCCCCAGCAGCCATGGCAGTGGAACGTAAGCACAGAGGGCCCCACCCCAGTCAGACCTGATAGAGTTGGTACTGCTCCTGCCACCCCACCGCTCCCCAGCAGCGATGGCAGTGGAACATGAGCACAGAGGGCTCCCCCTCCCCTACCCCCGGTTAGGCGTGCAGAGGATGGACAATGGCGCAGATAGGCAGCGGTCATACCTGACTACCTAGGATGTCTCTAGAGTTGTTCAATTCTGAACCCCTGCACTGCTACTTCCTGGGCAGATAGCCTCCTTCAAGCGGGTGGTCTTCCCGAGGCACGTTTGGCTCCCGACCTCCTCATTGCTGCCATGCTGCTGACTCCTGGCCACCCTAGTGACTTGCTGGCTCACCTCGGTCAAGCTGTTACCTCTTCTCCCGATGATGATGAAGCCCCTTGTCACCCAGGCTTCCAAGTGCGATCAGCTACATCATCATTGAGTACTGTCTGATGTCCTCCTCAACCGTCTCTGGGTCAGGTGCCTGCACTCCAGCTTCCACTCCACTCTCCTCATCACTACTTGCCTGCCTAGTGGAGGAAGCGGCGGATGTCTCCTCCACATCTTGGCTGGGCACTAGCTGCTGACTGTCCTCCTAGTAGCTCATCCTCGCTGAAAAGTGTAGCTGAGCCAAGGAAATATAATACTTCTTGCTGCTGAGGAGCTGAAAATGACAGAGGAAGGTTCAGGACAGATGGGGGCTCAGGGCATGCATCCTGGGTCATGCCAACTAAGCGTTATGTCAGAGGAACCCACCGACTCTTGGCTGGGGGTGTCTGATCTCACTTGGAAGAATGAGCAACCATTCAAGAACTGCTGGGTTACTGGTCAAGACACTACCGCTAGATGACACCTGGGGCTCATGCCTCTACTCTGCTGAGACCTCTGCCTGCGCCAGAAACATTTAGGCCTCTGCCACTTCCTGTGCAGGGCCTGGCACTTCTCTGTCTGACATACTGTTAGATCAAATAATCAAATGTTAGATCAAATATTTTTCTTTCGCCGCTAATACACGGCAAACAGGGCTTTAGAATATATCACTGCACTGCAGAACGGCAATTAGGCCCTAATTTTTTCTACTTTTACACAACACAAAAGGCTTTTCAACAGATAAGTGCAACGCTGAACTGCGAATATATTTTTATTTCGCCACTAATACAGGGTAAACTGGGCTTTAGAATATATCACTGCACCGCAGAACGGCAAATAGGCCCTAATTTTTTTCCACTTTTCCACAACACAAAAGGCTTTTCAACAGATAAGTGCAACGATGAATCAGCGAATATATTTTTTTCGCCACTAATACACGGCAAACTGGGCTTTTGAATATATCACTGCACCGCAGAACTGCAATTAGGCCCTAATTTTTTCCACTTTTCCATAACACAAACGGCTTTTCAACAGATAAGTGCAGCAATGAATGGCTGCATGCATGGCATTATGGGTGATTCACCCCAGAGTTCCATTCTCCATGTCCTCACAAGTGCAGCAGCCATTTTAGGAAAAATGCGATCTGCTACTACGAGCGTGAGGAAATTCGGGCGCGAATGAAATTTTCCCGAAATTCAGATTGAATTCCACCTCGCCAACTTCGATTCGCTCATCTCTAACCAGTAGTAAAAGCCCTTACAACCCCTTTAATAGCAAACTTTGCTACTGCCCAAAACCTCTACCACTCGTCTCTGACAGTCAGAAATAAAGCATCTTAAAAACCAAGTGTCATTACTGTGCTCTGTGCTTTGCAGACTCATCTGGATCCTTATTTAATTACATTAGATAGCTAGTTAGCTCATATATATATAATACAGATAGTTAGTGGGAGATAGTCAGTGTAGGTGAGATAGTGATATAGTGTAGCATAGCGTAGGTTCCAGTGCAGGGTGTTAGGTAGTGTGTCCATACATTACATGCTACAGACATAGGTGCTGTGATGTCACAACAATACTCAATGCACCAATCAGTAATATTGACTCAGACTTGATAAAATGTGAAGTTGCATGTATTGCACAAAAAATATGCGCATCATTAGTGCCGATTTGCGCAATTGTGAAAATAATGATGAGATCACAAATTCTAGAATTCGAGAATATTGTGCGAAAAACTCGCGAAATATTGCGAAAACAAATATTGCCTATGCCGCTCAATAGTAGGTGGAAGGTCCATAATTAAATCTATTGAGATTTGGGTCCAAGGTCTCTGTGGAATAGGCGTGAGGCAAGTAAACCCGCAGGATGTCTCCTGGGTACCTTGGCCCTAGCACACACATCACATACCGAGACAAAGGCAACCACATCTCGTGACAAAGTAGGCCACCAGCAGGCTCTGGAGACCAGATGTTTAGTCCCAGCAATACCCGGATGACCTGCCAGTACAGAGCAACGAGATTTCCCCAAAACCTTAAGGTGAAGATTTGGAGGAACAAATTATTTACCAGCGGGAAGATTACCTAGTAGCCTACTATTTTGGCAGCAAGATCAGCCCTAACTGCAGCAATGATAACACCAGGGCAAGAATGTCACCAGGTTCAGTATCGATAGAATCACAAATCCCAAAACTCATTATAAGGCACCTCCTTCACAGTACCAGACGAGGATGAAAAGTAACAATAAAGTGAGTAAAAACAAGGCCCCATCAGTGCTTGGCCTAGGATTCAGGCATTTGGCAGTATCCAGATAAATTAAGTTCTTGTACGCCGTAAAACTGTGATTTGGTGCTGAGCCCTCTAGGAAGTGTGCCACTCCTCAAAGGCCCATTTGATGGCCAACAGTTTCCGATTGCTAATATCATAGTTCCTCCCGGTGGAGGAAAATTTTGTGGAGAAAAATGCACATGGATGCAAATTAGTTAGGGAAGATGACACCTGATATAATATAGCACTGCCTTCTACTTCAGAAGCGTCCCCTCAACAGTGAAAGTTTTGGTAACATCTGACTGAATGAGTACAAGTGCCAGAATGAAACTTTCTTTAAGTGTATAATGGCAGATAGAGCCTCAGGAGACCAATGGAGAAGATCAATCCCCTTCATGGTTAAGTCAGTCAAAGGCTTGGCAATAACTGTAAAAATGTTTATAAATTTCCTATAATAATTTGCAATCCCGAGGAATCATGGAAGGGTCTTGAGAGAGGTAGGCCAGGCCCAATCAAGTACGGCTCGCACTTTAGCAGGATCCATACAGAAATTTTGGGGTGACAGAATATAATACAGAAAGGAGACTTCTCTGACATTGAACACACATTTACTCCACTTTGCCAACAAATTATAATCCTTCAATTTTTGTACGTCTTTCCTTATATGTAACCACTTTCCAAATTATTATCCAAATTGGACTTAGGGTACTTTCACACTTAGTTAGTGCGGATCCGTCTGTTTATTTTCACAGACGGATCTCACAGATTAATATATGCAAACGCTTGTATCAGTTCAGAACGGATCCGTTTGCATTAGTTAAAAGAAAATGACAAAGTCCAAAATTGATCCGCTTTGAATTACATTGAAAGTCAATGGGAACGGATCCGCTTTTCAAATGCACCATATTGTGTCATTGAAAACGGATCCGTCCCCTATTGACTTACATTGCAATTCAAAATGGATCCGTTAGGCTCCTGCTCTTCAGACGGACACCAAAATGCTGCATGCTGCGTTTTGGTGTCCGCCCCAAAACAGAAAAGAAGCGGAGAGGAGCCGAACTGATGCATTCTGAACAGATCCTTATCCATTCAGAATGCATTGGGGCTTAACTGATCCGTTATGGACCATTTGTGAGAGCCCTAAAACGGATCTCACAAACGGAATCGAAAACGCTAGTGTGAAAGTACCTCAAATTGTCATAAAGATGTAATTTTTTTCATGTATGGTATTGTGTCTCAGGGCTCAAATACCTGTGATCATTAATTTGCCAGATGAGCTCAATTAAAGGAAACATTCTTAAGAAGGACATTCCGTTATATGCGACTTTGCCCTGCTCATTTGTCAAAATTTTGGGTGTGGTGTGGGCGGGAAGGAGAGGGCTGGTAGGCTCTGTCTCATTTACCATTTTCTACACCTGTTTTAGAAGTAGAAAATGGTCTAAATGTAAGACAGCTCGGAAGCAGGAGAGGTAAGTGCTTTTTTTATTTTATATTAAGTATGAGGCATGGGGGCTGATCTGAGGCAATGGGGGCTGATGAAAACTTGCTGGGGCTGGTGAGAGGCTGCTGGGGACTGATGAAAGGCAATGGGGGCTGATGAAAGGCTGCTGGGGGCTGGTGAGAGGCAATGGGGTCTGACGAGAGGCTGCTGGGGGCTGATGAGTGGGAATGGGGGCTGATGAGAGGCATGGGGGCTGATGAAAGGCGTATGAGGGCTGATGAGAGGCATGGGGGCTGCTGGGAGGCATGAGACTCTTATTGAGGTCTGATTGGGGGTCTGATCTGAGGTCTTATTAACATTAGGAGTCTGATTGGGGCTGTCAGCTGAGGTATGATTAATATTGGGGTCTGATTGCTGGTCTGACCTGAGATCTAAAATTGTCAAAAATTGTCCCACTCTTGAGTGGGTTAGTCACGTGGTAATCCACATTTTGCCTCTACTGTCTTCTTCACCTCTCCTTGATTGTCTTCTATAATTACTCGGTCTCATACACAAAAATTGAAAAGGCAGCCCCCCATGCGAAATTCTTGACCTAACACCATCCCTCCAGCCTGAGGTGGAACTTGGTCAGCATGCACTTTCTATAATACCACATACCAGTGTCTTCTTATGCGGCACAAGGTTCTTTGGGCCCCCTCAGGTCCTGGGTCCGGTAGCGACTGCTACCTTTGCATCCCCTATAGCTACGCCCATGTATACTTTTTTCTTAAAAAACTGGTTCAGAAAACCTGAATGTGTACTTACTGTCTTATGGCGGCATGCAAGCTCTAAGTTGTACAAACTTGTAGAAGCCTGTGGAGCTACACTGTGGACCCATTAATTTCAAAGGCTGCAAAAATGTCCGCATCTGTAGTTCCATTCTGCGGCCCCGTAAAAGATAGAGTATGTCCTATTCTTGTCTGCAATCGCTGAATTTTAGAAGCAATTCTTAAAATTTTTAAGAAAATTTCCAAAACCCACTTTTTAGGCTGCATTCACACGGGCGAGTTTTCCGCGCAGTTGCAATGCGTGATGCGAACGCATTGCCCCCGCACTGAATCCTGACCCATTCATTTCAAGCGTTTTTTTCCCCCCTTTACTTGTGCGTTGCGTGAAAATCGCAGCATGCTCTATATTCTGCGTTTTCACACAGACCTAGAGCCCCATAGAAGTGAAAGGGGCTGCGTGAAAACGCATTGCATCCGCAAGCAAGTGCGGGTGCGTTGCATTTTCACTGAGAGCTATAGTTTTTTTTTTTTTGAGCAACTGTCTTATGTAGGGGCTCATTTTTGCGGGATGAGGTGACGGTTTTATTGGTACCATATTGTGGGAAATATGGCTTTTTGATCACTTGGTGTTGCACTTTTTGTGATGTAAGGTGACAAAAATGTTTTTTTTTTTACACCGTTTTTTAAATTTTGGTTATAGTGTTTATCAGACAGGGTAGATCATGTGATACATTTATAGAGCCGGTCGTTATAGATGCGGTGATACCTAATTTGTTTGTTTTTTTCCTTTTTCCCCCTATTTTTTATTATGAAATCATGGGAAAGGGGTGTTTTTTTTTCTCTTATTTACTTGAAACTTAATGTATTTATTAAAAACACTTTTTTTTTTTACTTTATTTCTGTCCCACTCTGGGACTTCAACTTTTGGGGGTCTGATCCCCTCTACAATGAATTACAATACATCTGTATTGTAATACATTGCCTGTTAGTGTATTACACTGAGTAATACACTAACAGGTTGCCTAGGAGACCCAGCCTGGGACTGGATCTCCTCGGCCTAGTAGAAGGCAGGCATCGGGCTGCCTTGTCACCATCGGGTCCCCGCCACCAGAAGAGCGGGGACACGATGGGCTCCCTCACTAACCGCATGCACCTTTATGGTGCGGTCAGTGCTGACCGCGGCATAGAAGGGGTTAATCCGCCGGCATTCGCTTTACAGCAATGTCGGCGGATACAGCAGGGGCCCGGTTATCAGGGACTGCCAGGCCCCTGCAGTGATCGGGCACGCACTGCTTCGGTGCCTGCCTGATCACTGCCGCCAATATGCTGCTCAGAAGGGATGATTTTGGATACATGTTTACACAGGGCAATCATTTGGAATTAGGGTTCATATGACTTTTCACTCTAAATAACCAGGCTGATAATCTGACATTTAGCATCTTAAAGGGGTATTCCCATCTGAGACAATCTGGGGCATATCGCTAGGATGTGCCCCCATTGTCTGATAGGTGGACAGAGGACTGAGAAGGGAGCGGGGAAGGTGGCGGCCGGAGGGCCCGGGGTTTTCCGGGGTCTGGCCACTACCAAGCGCTCTCCCCATATTAGTGAATGGGAGCGCATCGGCCCCAAAGAAATTAATGCAAGGCAGCTGCGCATGCGCAGTGCACCCTCTACAAATTTCAGGGCTCCATTATTGGTGTAGGTGCGAGTCCCAGAGATGGGACCTGAACCTATCAGACCATGGGGGCATAGCCTAGTGATATGTCCCTATTGTCTGAAATGGGAAAACCCCAAGCTGTACATGTACTGCATTAGCGTACAGGTGATGTATGGAGTAAGCTCACAAGCTGAGCTTGTTCTATACATAGCGGGTGCTGGCTGTATTGTACAGCAGGCAACCACTGGCAATGATCGACTATGACGCCGATTCCAGCCATTTAACCCCTTGGATGCTACTGTCAGTAGTGACAGCTGCATCTGTGGGGTTAGAGAGAGAGGGCTCCCTGTGTCCTCCGATCAGGGCCCCTGCAGTGAAATTGTGGAGCTCTGATTGCCTGCCATGACAAACTGGGCCCTTGTGAATATTCCCAAACCTGTCATGGCTAACTGAATGAAAAGCCCTGCCCAAGGCTCGACTTCCCAGGCATGACATCAGAATCCCATAGACTGCATAGTATTCCTATTTCAGTCTATGGGACGAGCAATCAGAAGATTGCATGTTTATGTTCCCTAAAGGGACTAAAAACTGTAGGATAGGTCATCAATATTCAGGAGTCCGGAAAACCTCCTCAAGTTCTATTTATAAATGTTTGCTTCCCTTTTGACCAAAAGCTGATCTTCAAGAGGTACCAATATACACTGTATAGAAAATAAAGTGTTACTTTTACCAACCCCTCTAAGATAAAGTGTTAAATCCTTTCCAATAAACTCCACATGGTCCTCTGCAGCAGTGGAGTTCATGTGCTAGGTAGATTATCTGCACAATTTATTTCAGTCTTTCATTCCACTCTGTAAATAGACATAATGAGATTTCCTGATGATAGCACTTTGTTCTTTTTGATTAATAACACAGCCAGTGGCTGAAGCAGGAAGGTGCGTGCTTTACAATGTCACTGCAGTTAATGAGAATAGGCCCAGCAATGGTTCCAGGAGACAGAAAGATAATTAGCGATACCAAGAAAGACACACGCTATTAAAAACAAATACTCAAAACTGAAAACAGAGGCGTGTCCCCCACATAGGGTGACGCCGCTGGCGAAAGCACTTTCTGTCTGCATAGTGAAATGAGATCATGTTTTAAAGCTTCTGAAGTCAATAGGAAATAGAGGGCCCAGGTAGATATAAAATTCAATACGCGGCAGGGCTTTGGGTTTCAGCACAGTCCTGATCTTATGGCTACAAGAAAGGTGAAATGCTTCTTTGCATATGCCTTGTCCATAGAGGAGTTGTCCAGTACCTACCTGTCCATTCTTCTTCCTTCTTGTCACCGTCCCAATGATTTTCCTGGCTGCATAGGCAGGGATGCTGGGAAGAGTGTAAGGAGGTTAAGCTAAACCTCCATCACCCTTCAATTGCACCCAGTTGCCAACCATATGTCTGAACCAAACTTGCACATTGGACTGTTAACCCAGTGAGGTTAACTGGACCATGTTATGTTTTCTGTGTTGTGTACCAATGTACATTATAACTGCTTTGTGGCAAGTTGTGTATGAAGAGTAATATGGCTGTGACTAACTGCATGTGACTGACAGAGAGCCACAGTTGTAAACCGGCTTGGTTTGTGAGAGTAGAGTTGGGACCAAGAAGGGAGCCGCTCTAGATCTGTTCACCTTGAGATCCTGTTGGCTGGTGAACAGCCACCCTGTCATCTTGATCAGCGCCGGCTGCAGCCTGGGGAAGATGGAACTTAAAGAGTTTGTCATAGTTCTTGAAAGATGTCCCCCCAGCAATTGTGAAAAAATGATAAAATAATGCATATTCACCTATTTTATTCCCTGCCGTTTCTAGTCACTGCGTCCATCTTCCCTGCTTTCCACAGCTGTAGTGCATCAATGACATTCCCATATACCCTTGACACTGCTGCATCGATGACATGCTTGTATACCTCTGATAGTTCTATGTGATGCTCTGATGTATTGTATTGTACCAGCATAGTTTTGTATGGATAAGGCCTCATGCACACGACCATTGTTTGTTTCCGCGTCCGTTCCGTTTTTTTTCCGGGATAGGATGCTTCCCCATTCATTTCAATGGGTCCGTCAAAAAATGCGGATGGTCAACCGTTTTTGTTCTGCATCCGTGGTCCGTGTTTACATTCCGTCAAAAAAACAGAGCATGTCCTATTTTTTTCACATTTGTGGACAAGGATAGGTATTATTACAACGGTTCTGCCCATAAAACAGATCCGCCAAAACAAATGGTCCGTCATCCGTTTTTTGACAGACGCAAAATTTGCGGATGGAACGGACGCAAAACAAACAACGGTCGTGTGCATGAGGCCTAAGTCAGGGCTGACAATCTTGACTCTGAGGCTATGAGATGGACCTAGGTCTGCCCCTAGTTTAGTGTGAGTCTAGCATAAGCTGAGGTAGAGAGAGGAGCCACATGTGCTCACTCCTTGGAGAAACTAGGCTTGAATCCAAAAGAATCAATGTCTTTGAGATATTTGTAATAAAGAAAGCCATTTCTACTTTACACTACTCCAGTGAGAGAAAAGGAGGAACTACAAGGTCCATGATCTGCATGGCTGAGCACTGGAGTCAGTCAGTAAGGTATTCGCCGCAGTGAGAGGGACATTGCTAATATACCCTTCTACACTTTGACATGGTCCTTGCCAGGTAAACTTATGCTGGGAATGTCAGACAAGTTTTGCAAGAACCTTATTGCCAGCCTTAGATTCTGCAGAGAAAGACTTTGGAAGGAAAGCGAGATGGAGTACTACAACCCCCACCCTTGCTTTAATCCACTCATTACTATTGGGAAAGATTTGCACTGTGAATTGTTTGGAACTGTGTTTGATACCGCTGGATGTATTACAACTCCCATTCTGCACTCTAGAGACTTGTCTCTTTTCTACAACTGTCCTGGCTACTGACTCCAGCACCATTTACCAGCCACAATACCTACATCTCCTGCCTTGACCCCTTATCAAACTCAAACTGCTAAGGGCAACCAAAGTACCATCAGGTAGCAGCCCCAACAGCAGGGTGTGTCCTCCTGTCACTGCTAGCCCTAGGGAGCATCAGTGTGAGGACTGCCACTGTGATTTATGTGAATAGCTGTTGTAGCCAGATCCACTACCACTCCCGTCCTCCACTTTGCTCCTCCTGGGCTTGCAGCAGATGGTCATAGATACTGTATAAAGCTAAACGGACCCACAGAAAGCACTTGTCCATCTCTTAATATAGAAGTAACTGTGAGACATATACAGTAGGCACAGTACAGTAATCTGTTACACAAAATATTACATTTATTTAAAGACATACAAAAACAAATGTTAAGGCCACGGTTTACTACAAAATATCACAAACACACAAATAAAAGCAAAGGTACATGCAGTCACATTAATGACCTTTGTTAAATCACCCTTAGGCCATTACATAAAAGAAGTATCGGGGTACAGCCATATGTTCGGATTTCCCGATGCAGCTTTAGAAGCCAAAATCAGGAGTGAATCATACCAGTAGAGAAAGACTGCATTAGGCACAGATATTACTTTTCCTCTCCTAGGTTTTGCATCCAAAACTGTATCAGGAAACCTGAACGTGTGGCCGTACCCTAAAGTTTAGAGAACTTAGCATTGATAGTGCTGTAATTGACTAATATAAGCCTTTGTATGTTTGTGCATGTGTGTACTGTAAATATATTATAGATTCTTCACAATTTTTAATGAAAGCACTCAATCTCCTCAGTTATTTCAGACTTAGTAAACAATCTCAAGTAGCACTGGCTCATATCAATAGACTTCATATGTATTAGCAGGTAAAATAATTGCACTTAATATACAAAAAGTCACAGTAAATGGAATCTGCCACAATCAGTGCATGTATTAGATTTAAAAAATAAGAAAGCTACACTGGAAACACTGTATACATATATATATATATATATATATATATATATATATCTATATACATACATACATAATAGTATATATATATCACATGAATATATTTTATTTTGCATTATTTGTACTTGAACATTTATCATTTATGGCAAGCTTATCATAAGTCATAATGTAAAAACTTCTTCATTGATGAGTCCGTGCATAGATGTGTGACATACCCATGTTTCACTAACTTCCCCTTTTAGGACATCTGCTCTTCTAAGAGGTTGGTTCCTCACTCTTGACCATCCTCTATTATGCCTCATTCACACATCAGTGTTTCCCGGACGTGTGCTGTACGTGTTCTCCATTCATTTGAATGTGTGTATTCACACATCAGTATTTTAGCACAGTCTGTGGGTCTGTGTTTTCAGCACGGAGGTATGTCCTATCTTGTCCGTGTTCCCGGATCCCTCACCCCTATTATAGTCAATGAGTTTGTGAAAACCACGGATGCCATCTGTGTTGCATCTGTGTTTCACGGATCATTAAAAAGAGATTGTTGTAAAATTATTTTCCAGCTGCTTAGTGTCTGCGAAAAACGGATGGAACACGATCAGCAAAAAACTGATCCACGGACCCAACACGGATCTGTCACGGGAGGAAACACGGATTGAACACGGTCCGTGTTACCACTGATCCAAAACTGACACTGACGTGTGCATGAGGCATTCGGCAGAGAGGTGAGCTGATAGGAACAGGTTCCTCCCCTGATCATCTCATCTTACTACAAGGTAAATGAGTGGCCTGCAGAGCTGATTGCGCGGAGATTATACGATGTAGCAGGGTTAACACTCATGCTTTATGAGACATGTTATGTAAACTAAATGCAACTAAACGCCTTAAGCAATTGCATTTCAGTGGCTTTTGTTTAAAGATAACGCGATGAGTTAAGAAGTTTAATGCAGGGGTAGGCAACCTTTGGCTCCCAGCTGTTGTGAAACTACAACTCCCAGCATGCATAGTTGCTCTGCTCTTCTAAGAACTTACATAGAAATGAATGGAGCATGCTGGGAATTGTAGTTTCACCACAGCTGGGAACCGAAGGTTGCTAATGCCTAAGGCCCCTTTCACACGGGCGAGTTTTCCGCGCGGGTGCAATGCGTGAGGAGGACGCATTGCACCCGCACTGAATCCGGACCCATTCATTTCTATGGGGCTGTGCACATGAGCGTTGTATTTCACGCATCACTTCTGCGTTGCGTGAAAATCGCAGCATGTTCTATATTCTGCGTTTTCACGCAGCATAGGCCCCATAGAAGTGAATGGGGATGCGGGAAAATCGCAAGCATCCGCAGCCAAGTGCGGATGCGTTGCGATTTCCCGCATTGTTGCTAGCAATGGGACCCAATCTCTATTATTTCCCCTTATAACATGGTTATAAGGGAAATAATAGCATTCTTAATAAAGAATGCATTGTTAAATGATGAGGAAGGGGTTAAAAATAATAAAAGTTAACTTACCTTAGCCACTTGATCGCGTAGTCGCGATCTGTCCTCTCTTTCCTGCAGCATCTATGATCTAAAGGACCTGTGATGACGTCACATCACATGGCACAATCACATGCTCCATCACTATGGTGATGGAGCATGTATTGATCCATGTGACCATGTGACATCATCCAGGTCACTAACCACTATCCTCAGGCTGTGGATAGTGGTTGGGACACTTGGATGATGTCACATGGTCACATGGACCAATCACATGCTCCATCACCACTAGTGATGGAGCAGTTTGAGCCATGTGATCTGTGCATCATCACGGGTCCTTTACATCTTTCAAGCTAACGGAGAGGAGGCCGGGCTTCGCGATCAAATGGAACAGGTAAGTAATTATTAGTTTATTATTTTAACCCATTCTGCACCGGGTTAAACATTAGGAAGATGGCCAAGGGTATTATTTTACATTATAACTATGTTATAATGTGAAATAATACCAGCGAGACTATTTCTGACCCAAACATGCACTTCTGTGAAGAAGTGCAGGTTGAGTCTGGGTATCAAAGTGCCGATTTTTCTCGCAGCGTGCAAAGCGCATGACAGCGCTTTGCACTCGCAGGGAAAAATCGCGGCGATTCCACAACGCACCCGCACTGTTTGACGGAGTGCACCCGCAACGCCCGTGTGAAAGAGGCCTAAGGGTTTGAGTGTTACCCCTGCTACATCTGTAGGACTCGTAGCAATCACCTGATTGCTGAGACTGTTTCAGTAAAAAGTTTTCATGTTCCTGTTTCATTTCCACTTCAGCAAATAGCATTTATCATGTAGAGAAAGTTAATACAAGGCACTTACTAATGTATTGTGATTGTCCATATTGCTTCCTTTGCTAGCTGGATTCATTTGTCCATCACATTATACACTGCTCGTTTCTATGCTTATGACCACCCTGCAATCTATCAGCGGTGGTCGTCCTTGCACTGTAGGAAGAATTGCCAGCCTCTCTGGTGTTTGGGACTGTGGGAGCACTTATATACACAAATGCGCGACAGCTCCTGTCCAGCTACATTGTATCCGCACTGCAGCGGTGGTCGCAACCCATGGAAATGAGCAGTGTAAGGGTCCATTCACACGTCCGTTGTTTTTCTATAATCCGAAAATAGGACCGTTTTTTGCGGATCCTATTTTCCAAGAATTCTTTCCGTTTGTCATCCGTTTTTTGCGGATCCGCAAAGAACGGATAGAAGAATAAAATTGCATTGCACAACGGACCCCAATTTTCGGATTAGAATAGGACATGTTTTATTTTTTTACGGACACTATGTACTGAGAAAATTATGCAGGCGGCACTCTTTGTGCTGTCCGCATATTTTATAGACCCATTGAAAATGAATGGGTCCGAATTCTGTCCGCAACTATTCCGTGACTAGTCCGAAAAATCGGTATCAGATGCGAAACTAAACAACGGACGTGTGAATGGACCCTTAATGCAATGGAAAAAATGGATAATCACAATACATTAGTAAGTGCCTTGTATTAACTTTCTCTACATGATAAATGCCATTTGCTGAAGTGAGACAACCCCTTTAGGCTACCAAGTGAACGTACATAAGATGCGCACAAATTTCCGTGCGGGTTCTCTGCAGCACATCCGCACCAAAATGTGCAATGTCCAACAGCAGTTTTTGAGGTGCATTAGATGCAGTTCTGCCACAGATCTCACCATTGAAAAGGGTAAAATCTGCAGCTAAACCCACAAACATAATTGACATGCTATCAAATTTGAAAACTGCAACGCAGGTCAATTTCCGCACAGAAAAAATACTCAAAGTGCAGTTTTACTGCAGTGGAATCCATGCAGAAAAAGACACTCAGTGTGCAGATGGCCTTAAGCTTACATTTCAGCAGACTGGAGTATGACCTAGCTTGTGTGAAGATAATATAGCAGTGCAGGTCTAAATGAAGACTTCAAATGTATGTATGACCGCACATGTGCGCACAGACCCATGCATAGAAACATTTATATTGCGTATGTCAGACTTCCTTAGTAAATGACCGTCTATTAGCCAACAAAATTTATCAGCAGAGCTGGCATCCTATAACACAGGGTACGGGCACATGGGAGGCAAATATGTGATAAATCAATAACAAAATCCATTCAGGTCCATGCAGATTTATGGTAATGATGGTAAACATGGTTATAACGGAATTGTAAGACGGAATTTAAAATGGAAACCTTTAGAGGCACTCCGTTTTGATCCGTCATAATAGAGGTCTATGGCCAAGCATAACGGATCTACAGCACGGAAAAGAAAGTCATGTCGACAGCCGCTTTATAATGGAAAGCAATAACGGAATCCATAACGTTGATGTGAACCCGCCCTTACTGGTACTGTTCTATGTCACAGATTTTCCATCCTCCATTCTGTGGCAGAACAACTGCAGCATGTCCGCCATGTGAGAGCATACCCTAGTATAGCCGCAACATCATAATAAAAATATATTGGCTATATACTCCCTCGTGTGTACTTCCTGGAGCCTCCTAATTATTGGCTTATGGTAACTAATGACATCAGTGACACTTCATGCCGACCATATTAGTATATTCAAGTCCATCAAAATAATAATTAAATACCATGATAAATTAAAATGACACATTTA
>JAKVIS010002935.1:0-19746 GCA_033119425.1 Bufotes viridis | reverse complement strand
TTGCTTTTGTGCTGAGAAGTCCCAGGAACTTGGCGGGTCTCAGTCCAAAGAGGCGCCACCCTCAATATATACTATAAGACAGAGGTTCAGACTAAGCACCTATATTTCCACACTCAGAAGTGCATGACCATAAAGGCAAATTAAGTAGGTTAAAAGATGGCCACTAATACATCTCAAACTAACAGAAAAACAAAAGAAGGGCCTCATTTCAGAAATAGGAATGAAGGAAGTTCTTTCTTACATTTTTGATCAAAAGTATGTCGGGCCCAAATGCCACTTCACGGCGACTTCCGCACATGGGTCCTAACACTACAGATACTGCCTCTCATGGACTTACCAGTCTCCTTATTTTCAGGGCACTGTAGGAACCAGCTAAATTGCTTTTGTGCTGAAGTCCCAGGAACTTGGCGGGTCTCAGTCCAAAGAGGCGCCACCCTCAATATATACTATAAGACAAAGTTCAGACTAAGCACCTATATTTCTACACTCAGAAGTGCATGACCATAAGGCAAATTAAGTAGGTTAAAAGATGGCCGCACAATACATCTCAAACTAACAGAAAAACAAAAAAGGGCTCATTCCAGAAATAGGAATGAAGGAAGTTCTTTGCGCACATTTTTGATCAAAAGTATGTCGGGCCCAAATGCCACTTCACGGCGACTTCGCATATGGGTCCCTAACACTACAGATACTGCCTCTCATGGACTTACCAGTCTCCTTATTTTCAGGGCACTGTAGGAACCAGCTAAATTGCTTTTGTGCTGAGAAGTCCCAGGAACTTGGCGGGTCTCAGTCCAAAGAAGCGCCACCCTCAATATATACTATAAGACAAAGTTCAGACTAAGCACCTATATTTCTACACTCAGAAGTGCATGACCATAAGGCAAATTAAGTAGGTTAAAAGATGGCCGCATAATACATCTCAAACTAACAGAAAAACAAAAAGGGCTCATTCCAGAAATAGGAATGAAGGAAGTTCTTTGCGCACATTTTGATCAAAAGTATGTCGGGCCCAAATGCCACTTCACGCGACTTCCGCACATGGGTCCCTAACACTACAGATACTGCCTCTCATGGACTTACCAGTCTCCTTATTTTCAGGGCACTGTAGGAACCAGCTAAATTGCTTTTGTGCTGAGAAGTCCCAGGAACTTAGGCGGGTCTCAGTCCAAAAGAGGCGCCACCCTCAATATATACTATAAGACAAAGTTCAGACTAAGCACCTATATTTCTACACTCAGAAGTGCATGACCATAAGGCAAATTAAGTAGGTTAAAAGATGGCCGCACAATACATCTCAAACTAACAGAAAAACAAAAAAGGGGCTCATTCCACAAATAGGAATGAAGGAAGTTCTTTGCGCACATTTTTGATCAAAAGTATGTCGGGCCCAAATGCCACTTCACGGCGAGGGTTCTGCTGTCGTGGTTGTGGCAGAATAAAGGGAAGCCTGTGATGCTGGCCACATCTTCCAGGGGGACCGTTCAGCTTGAAGATGGCAAGATAATGCGGGTGCCCTATCACGAGCATCCAGTCGGTACATGTGTTCACCCCCACAGGTGTGAACAGAGGGGGGGGGGATATGTGGCAATGTGAATAACAAGGGGTGTTGTTTGCACCAGGAGCGTGTCACCAAGGGGCCCGGCCTTGGTGAAGTAAAGGCCCTAGTCTAGATGGGTGGCCACTAAGTTAGTTGGTGGTCACCAAGATAATTAGCTTAGCTGGCTCCAGCTAGTCCAGGGCGGGCTTTTACTGGGAACAGGCAATGTGCTGGGTGGGTGCCTGTTCCCCATGCTCCAGTCCGGGGTTTTTGACAACGCCCATGTCCAGGGATGCTATTTAATCCTCTTGTTGGACATGGGTGGGGCCCCACTCTGGAGAGAGTTTTGAGACAGAGTTTGGCAGAGGCTGTGTGTGAGTGGTCTCGGCCAAGTTGGCTGAGGGGCCACGGGGCTAGGCGATAGCCTGAACTTTGGGGACGCAGTGACGCCTGCAGGTACAAGGGTCACAAGGCCAGAGTCGGGAAGACTACTGGGCCACACTCCCCAAAGGCACTGGACTTGCTACAGTCGGGAGGCTGCTGGACTGCACGGGTGAAAAAGCCGCATGTTGGTACCGTGTGTGAACGACGTTTGTTCAGTGAGGTAGGATTATCCCTGTTTAGTTAGAGCCCAGACGGGCAAGGTGTTTTATTTTGTATTTTGTCATCTCTGCTATGCCGTGTTCCACAATAAAAGCAATGCTTGGCCCCTAAAGCTGCGGTGGACGACAATCTTTGTGTGAATGATCCCCGAGACCAGAGCTAACCCCCACAATACATATTGCAGTTGCCTGGCCTGCCTGTGTGTGAGGAGCTGCAGGCCCACAGACTGTAGTGTGCCCACTGCCAGTGCCCACCCCTGTCATTCCGTGTGGCACAGGACTTTGCATCAAAAAAGGCATTTAATTTTACACTTTAATCTAAGGTTAGTTGCCTGCCAGTGTGTGTCAGGCTGACTTCCACTGACTGTAGTGTGCCCACTGCCAGTGCCCACCACTCATACCGGCTGGCACAGGACTTTGCATAAAAAAGCATTTCATTTTTACACTTTAGTGTAATTTCAGCTGCTTGCCTGCTGCTAGTGTGTGTCAGGCCGACTTCAACTGACTGTAGTGTGCCCACTGCCAGTGCTCCACCCCTGTCATCCCGTGTGGCACAGTGACTTTGCATCAAAAAAGGCACTTAATTTTTACACTTTAGTGTAATTTCAGTTAGCTTGCCTGCTGCTAGTGTGTGTCAGGCTGACTTCCACTGACTGTAGTGTGCCCACTGCCAGTGCCAACCACTGATACCGGGTGGCACAGTAGCTTGCCGATAAATAAGGCATTTCATTTTTAGACAGTAGTCTAAATTCAGTTGCTTGCCTGCTGCCAGTGTGTGTCAGGCCCTCTTCCACTGACTGTAGTGTGCCCACTGCCAGTGCCAACCACTGATACCGGGTGGCACAGTAGCTTGCCGATAAATAAGGCATTTAATTTTTAGACAGTAGTCTAAATTCAGTTGCTTGCCTGCTGCCAGTGTGTGTCAGGCCCGCTTCCACTGACTGTAGTGTGCCCACTGCCAGTGCCAACCACTCATACCGGGTGGCACAGTAGCTTGCCCGATAAATAAGGCATTTAATTTTTAGACAGTAGTCTAAATTCAGTTGCTTGCCTGCTGCCAGTGTGTGTCAGGCCCACTTCCACAGACTGCAGTGTGCCCACTGCCAGTGCCAACCACTCATACCCGGGTGGCACAGTACCTAGCACGCGTAGTACCACTTATCTAAAAAAAATGACAGGCAGAGGCAGGCCACCCCGCAGGGGCCGTCGTGGTCGTGGTGCTGTGATTTCCACTGTCCCTGGAATAATGCCCAGTTTTTCAGAGGCCACGTACCCTGAACCCGAAAAATTCAGAGGGACGTAGTTGACTGGCTTAGACAGGACACCCAATCTTCAACAGCTTCCGCTAAGAACCTTGACGCACCATCCTCCTCCAGCTCAGCTTCGGTCACCTGCTCTCAAGTTACCACGCACCCGCCCGTCACCACCACCTACCACCACAGCCACCACAGCCGCTTCACTTGATCCGTCAGAGGAGTTATTTACACATCAGTTGGATGCAATTAGTGATGCGCAACCATTATTGCCAGATGATGTAGATTACGGGGATATGTCTCAGTCAGGCAGGATTACACACATGGACGTACAGTGTGATGATGATGATGATGATGTTGTACCCGCTGCTGCTTCCTTTGCTGAGGTGTCAGATACAAGTGAAGCGGTTGATGATGACGATGTGTCCACAGATGCCACGTGGGTGCCTGCTCGAAGAGAAGAAGAGGGGAAAGTTCTGAAGGGGAGACAGAGAGAATGAGGAGACGAGTTGGAAGCAGGGGAGGTCGTCGCAAGGAGTTAGTGGCACAGTCAGACAGCATGTATCGGCACCTGGGGTCAGCCAGACAGCACGCCAGTCAACGCATGCTGTTGCCACCACTAGAATGCCGTCATTGCAAAGCTCAGCAGTGTGGCATTTTTTGTGTGTCTGCCTCTGATAAAAGCAATGCCATTTGCAACCTGTGCCAAAAGAAACTGAGTCGTGGGAAGTCCAACACCCACCTTGGTACAACTGCTTTGCGAAGGCACATGATCTCACATCACAAACGCCTATGGGATCAACACATGAGTACAAGCAGCACACAAACTCAAAGCCACCATGCTCCTCCTGGTCCAGCATCTTCAGCCACGTCAACCACTGCTGTCCTCCCTGCCCCCTCTCAACCACCCGCCACTCCATCTCTCACCTTCAGCAGTTCCTGCTCATCTGCCCACAGTCAGGTGTCTGTCAAGGACATGTTTGAGCATAAGAAGCCAATGTCACAAAGTCACCCCTTGCCCGGCGACTGACAGCTGGCTTGACGGAACTCTTAGCCCGCCAGCTTTTACCATACCAGCTGGTAGAGTCTGAGGCCTTCAAAAAATTTGTCGCTATTGGGACACCACAGTGGAAGGTACCCGGACGAAATTTTTTTCAAAAAGGCAATCCCAAACCTCTACCATGTCATTGAAAAGGAAGTCATGGCATCTCTGGCATACAGTGTTGGGGCAAGGGTCCATCTGACCACTGATACCTGGTCTGCAAAGCACGGTCAGGGCAGGTATATCACGTATACTGCGCATTGGGTCAACCTGCTGACGGCTGACAAGCATGGAATGCGTGGCTCCGCAGCGGAGTTGGTGACACCACCACGACTTGCAGGCAGACCTACTGCCACCTCCTCTACTCCTACTCCATCCTCTTCAATATCCTCCTCGGCTGAGTCCTCTTCTGCTGCGGCGTCTGGCTGCACATCAACTGATTCCCCCAGCTCCCCAGGGGCTATTCCACATCCCGGATACGACAGTGTCACGCTATCTTAGGGTTGACTTGCCTGAAAGCAGAGAGCCACACAGGACCAGCACTCCTGTCCGCCCTGAACGCACAGGTGGATCAGTGGCTGACCCCGCACCAACTGGAGATCGGCAAAGTGGTGTGTGACAATGGAAGCAATCTGTTGGCGGCATTAAATTTGGGCAAGTTGTCACATGTGCCGTGCATGGCACATGTGTTGAATCTCATCGTACAACGTTTTGTGTCTAAGTACCCAGGCTTACAGGACGTCCTCAAGCAGGCCAGGAAGGTGTGTGGCCATTTCAGGCGTTCCTACACGGCCATGGCGCACTTTTCCGATATTCAGCGGCGAAACAACATGCCAGTGAGGCGCTTGATATGCGACAGCCCGACACGTTGGAATTCAACACTCCTAATGTTCGACCGCCTGCTCCAACAAGAAAAAGCCGTCAACGAGTATTTGTATGACCGGGGTGCTAGGACAGCCTCTGCGGAGCTGGGAATCTTTGCCACGTTACTGGACACTCATGCGCAATGCCTGTAGGCTTATGCGTCCTTTTGAGGAGGTGACAAACCTAGTCAGTCGCACCGAAGGCACCATCAGCGACCTCATCCCATTTGTTTTCTTCCTGGAGCGTGCCCTGCGAAGAGTTCTGGATCAGGCTGTAGATGAGCGTGAAGAGGAAGAGGAAGAGTTGTGGTCACCATCACCACCAGAAACAGCCTTGTCATCATCGCTTGCCGGACCTGCAGCAACGCTGGAAGAGGAGTATGAGGAAGAGGAGTCAGAGGAGGAATGTGGCGGCTTTGAGGAGGAGGAAGACCAACCACAGCAGGCACCCCAGGGTGCTCGTTGTTGTCACCTATCTGGGACCCATGGTGTTGTACGTGGCTGGGGGAAGAACAGACCGTCAATGACATCAGTGAGGACGAGGAACGGGAAATGAGTAGCTCTGCATCCAACCTTGTTCAAATGGGGTCTTTCATGCTGTCATGTCTGTTGAGGGACCCACGTATAAAAAGGATAAAGGAGAACGATCTGTACTGGGTGGCCACGCTACTAGACCCCGGTATAAGCAGAAAGTGGCAGAAATGTTACCAAATTACCGAAAGTCGGAAAGGATGCAGCAGTTCAAAACCAAACTAAAAAATATGCTTTACACAGCTTATAAGGGGGATGTCACAGCACAACGGGAATCTAACAGGGGAAGAGGTGAGTGTAATCCTCCTCCTACCACGGCGGCAAGGACTGGACGATTTACAGATGTGTTGTTGATGGAGGACATGCGGAGCTTTTTCAGTCCTACTCATCGCCACAGCCCTTCGGGATCCAGCCTTAGAGAACGACTCGACCGACAGGTAGCAGACTACCTCGCCTTAACAGCAGATATCGACACTCTGAGGAGCAATGAACCCCTTCACTACTGGGTGTGCAGGCTTGACCTGTGGCCTGAGCTATCCCAGTTTGCGATAGAACTTCTGGCCTGCCCTGCTTCAAGTGTCCTGTCAGAAAGGACCTTCAGTGCAGCAGGAGGCATTGTCACTGACAAGAGAAGTCGCCTCGGTCAAAAAAGTGTTGATTACCTCACCTTCATAAAGATGAATGAGGCATGGATCCCGAAGGGACTGACAGTGGGGATACGTTTGACTAACAAAAGGCCTGATTACATGCCTTGGCCTCAAAATGGTCCCCACGCTGCTGTATTTAATGTCTGCATACCGGATGACTTTCGTGAATTCTCCACCACCAACTAGGGTTCAAGCCGCAATGTTTTAGTCACTTTTCTGCCTGGAAAACATAAATTTTCCGGCCGCTGCTACAATAGCGGCTGCAACAGTGCCATTATTTTTCAGGCATGTGTACATGCCTAATTTTTCTGTCCTATGGTGCAGCACTGTGGCTGCAAAAACAAACCAAAAAAAAGGCACATACAAGTGTCAATTCCCCTTCGTGATCGTTACCTTGTTGTGGTGAAGGGGCTTGCGTATCACAATGAAGCAATCATCATCACCTCTATAAGTGTGTTGGCAATGTTGCCACACCCCAGATGATAAGGCCGTTGCTTCGTTATGGTCAGACCAAAAGCGATCGGACGGCTGGATAATATTTCATAGAAAAAACATTAATTTACCTTTTTTTTATATGTTGTATGGGTTTTTAATACATAAAATAAAAAATCATAATAAAGTCTCTTAATAGTTTATTAGAAATGATGCAGGCAATTAAAAAAATCCCCATCAATTCCAATACAAAGCAAGTACAGAGCTCAGAACTAAATTATTTCATGATGTCGTAATGGTTCGCTAATTCGACAATGGTTAATCAATTCGACCGGATAGGGTCCGTAACAGGGATTAAACTGATAGCAATAGTACTAGTTAAGACACCACTCATATAGGGTGTCACAGCACATTGCTCTGTGCACGCGCAGTGCCCCAATTTGGGAGTAAGAGGACCGACCAAGCTGCTTTTTCCATCTCCCGGTTCCTGAAATCAATTCAGTTTAGTGTATGAGAGTTTGGTCTGTCACTGTGAAGGCAGTCGAAGGTACCCGGCCTAAATTTTTTTCACAAAAGGCAATCCCTGATATGGGACGTAACAGGGATTAAACTGATGAGAATAATACTACAGAAAATACCACTCATATCGGGTGTGACAGTAAATTGCACGGCGCAGACGCAGTCACCGTGGTTTTAAAACAGAGTGGAGGAGCCAGCGTTTTTAACCATCTCCCCGTTCGAAAAATCTATTCAATAAATGGCCCCCAGATTGGGAGTCGGGGACGTTAGAGGGATTAAACTGATGAGAATAGTACTACAGAAAATACCACTCATATCGGGTGTGACAGTAAATTGCACGGCGCAGACGCAGTGACCGTGGATTAAAACAGAGTGGAGGGAGCCAGCGTTTTTAACCATCTCCCGTTCGAAAATCTATTCAATAAATGGCCCCAGATTGGGGACGTTAGAGGATTAAACTGATGAGAATAGTACTACAGAAAATACCACTCATATCGGCTGTGACAGTAAATTGTCATCTCTCACGTCCTTGGTTCCTGCTCATCACCCTGATCAGGTGTCTGTCAAGGACATGTTTGAGCTCAGAGCCAATGTGAAGAAGTCACCTTGCCCGGCGATGACAGCTGGCTTGACGGAACTCTTAGCCCGCCAGCTTTACCACCCATATACCAGCTGGTGAGTCTGAGCCTTCAAAAGAATTTGTAACTATTAGGACACCACAGTGGAAGGTGCCCAGGCAGAAATTTTTTTTCAAAAAGGCAATCCCAAACCTCTACCATGTATTGAAAAGAGTCATGGCATCTCTGGCATACAGTGTTTAGAACTGAGGTCCATCTGACCACTGATACCTGGTCTGCAAAGCACGGTCAGAACGTTATATCTACATTATACTTTGCGCATTGGGTCAACACCTTTGACAAGCATGGGTGCGTGGCTCATGACGGGTGGTGACACCACCACGACTTGCAGGCAGACCTACTGCCACCTCCTCTACTCCTACTCCCATCCTCTTCTAATATCCTCCTCGTAGTGCTCTTCTGCTGCGGCGTCTGGCTGCACATCAACTCGGCTATCTTGGGGTTGACTTGCCTGAAAGCAGAGAGCCACACAGAGACCAGCACTCCTGTCCGCCCTGAGCGCACAGGTGGATCCGTGGCTGACCCACGCACCAACTGGAGATCGGCAAAGTGGTGTGTGACAATGGAAGCAATCTGTTGCGGCATTAAATTTAGGCAAGTTGTCACATGTGCCGTGCATGGCACATGTGTTGAATCATCGTACAACGTTTTGTGTCTAAGTGCCCAGGCTTACAGGACGTCCTCAAGCAGGCCAGGAAGGTGTGTGGCCATTTCAGGCGTTCCTACACGGCCATGGCGCACTTTCCGATATTCAGCGGCGAAACAACATGCCAGTGAGGCGCTTGATATCGACAGCCCGACACGTTGGAATTCAACACTCCTAATGTTCGACCGCCTGCTCCAACAAGAAAAAGCCGTCAGCAGTATTTGTATGACCGGGGTGCTAGGACAGCCTCTGCGGAGCTGGGAATCTTTTGCCACGTTACTGGACACTCATGCGCAATGCCTGTAGGCTCATGCGTCCTTTTGAGGAGGTGACAAACCTAGTCAGTCGCACCGAAGGCACCATCAGCGACCTCATCCCATTTGTTTTCTTCCTGGGCGTGCCCTGCGAAGAGTTCTGGATCAGGCTGTAGATGAGCGTGAAGAGGAAGAGGAAGAGTTGTGGTCACCATCACCACCAGAAACAGCCTTGTCATCATCGCTTGCCGGACCTGCAGCAACGCTGGAAGAGGAGTATGAGGAAGAGGAGTCAGAGGAGGAATGTGGCGGCTTTGAGGAGGAGGAAGACCAACCACAGCAGGCACCCCAGGGTGCTCGTTGTTGTCACCTATCTGGGACCCATGGTGTTGTACGTGGCTGGGGGGAAGAACAGACCGTCAATGACATCAGTGAGGGCGAGGCGGGAAATGAGTAGCTCTGCATCAACCTTGTTCAAATGGGGTCTTTCATGCTGTCATGTCTGTTGAGGGACCCACGTATAAAAAGGATGAAGGAGAACGATCTGTACTGGGTGGCCACGCTACTAGACCCCGGTATAAGCAGAAAGTGGCAGAAATGTTGCCAAATTACCGAAAGTCGGAAAGGATGCAGCAGTTCAAAACCAAACTAAAAAATATGCTTTACACAGCTTATAAGGGGATGTCACAGCACAACGGGAATCTAACAGGGGAAGAGGTGAGTGTAATCCTCCTCCTACCACGGCGGCAAGGACTGGACGATTTACAGATGTGTTGTTGATGGAGGACATGCGGAGCTTTTTCAGTCCTACTCATCGCCACAGCCCTTCGGGATCCAGCCTTAGAGAACGACTCGACCGACAGGTAGCAGACTACCTCGCCTTAACAGCAGATATCGACACTCTGAGGAGCAATGAACCCCTTCACTACTGGGTGTGCAGGCTTGACCTGTGGCCTGAGCTATCCCAGTTTGCGATAGAACTTCTGGCCTGCCCTGCTTCAAGTGTCCTGTCAGAAAGGACCTTCAGTGCAGCAGGAGGCATTGTCACTGACAAGAGAAGTCGCCTCGGTCAAAAAAGTGTTGATTACCTCACCTTCATAAAGATGAATGAGGCATGGATCCCGAAGGGACTGACAGTGGGGGATACGTTTGACTAACAAAGGCCTGATTACATGCCTTGGCCTCAAAATGGTCCCCACGCTGCTGTATTTAATGTCTGCATACCGGATGACTTTCGTGAATTCTCCACCACCAACTAGGGTTCAAGCCGCAATGTTTTAGTCACTTTTCTGCCTGGAAAACATAAATTTTCCGGCCGCTGCTACAATAGCGGCTGCAACAGTGCCATTATTTTTCAGGCATGTGTACATGCCTAATTTTTCTGTCCTATGGTGCAGCACTGTGGCTGCAAAAACAAACCAAAAAAAAGGCACATACAAGTGTCAATTCCCCTTCGTGATCGTTACCTTGTTGTGGTGAAGGGGCTTGCGTATCACAATGAAGCAATCATCATCACCTCTATAAGTGTGTTGGCAATGTTGCCACACCCAGATGATAAGGCCGTTGCTTCATTATGGTCAGACCAAAAGCGTCGGACGGCTGGATAATATTTCATAGAAAAAACATTAATTTACCTTTTTTTTATATGTTGTATGGGTTTTTAATACATAAAATAAAAAATCATAATAAAGTCTCTTAATAGTTTATTAGAAATGATGCAGGCAATTAAAAAATCCCCATCAATTCCAATACAAAGCAAGTACAGAGCTCAGAACTAAATTATTTCATGATGTCGTAATGGTTCGCTAATTCGACAATGGTTAATCAATTCGACCGGATAGGGTCCGTAACAGGGATTAAACTGATAGGAATAGTACTAGTTAAGACACCACTCATATAGGGTGTCACAGCACATTGCTCTGTGCACGCGCAGTGCCCCAATTTGGGAGTAAGAGGACCGACCAAGCTGCTTTTCCATCTCCCGGTTCCTGAAATCAATTCAGTTTAGTGTATGAGAGTTTGGTCTGTCACTGTGAAGGCAGTCGAAGGTACCCGGCCTAAATTTTTTTTCACAAAGGCAATCCCTGATATGGGACGTAACAGGGATTAAACTGATGAGAATAATACTACAGAAAATACCACTCATATCGGGTGTGACAGTAAATTGCACGGCGCAGGCGCAGTCACCGTGGTTTAAAACAGAGTGGAGGGAGCCAGCGTTTTTAACCATCTCCCCGTTCGAAAAATCTATTCAATAAATGGCCCCAGATTGGGGATGGGTACTACGCTGACTAGACCCCGGTATAAGCAGAAAGTGGCAGAAATGTGCTAACTAAATTTACTGGAAGTCGGAAAGGATGCAGCAGTTCAAAAACCAAACTACAAAAATCCTTTACACACGCTTATAAGGGGGATGTCACAGCACAGCGGGAATCTAACAGGGGAAGAGGTGAGTGTAATCCTCCTCCTACCACGGCGTGCAAGGACTGACGATTACAGATGTGTTGTTGATGGAGGACATGAGCTTTTCAGTCCTACTATCGCTGTCTTCTGGATCCAGCCTAGAGAAACGACTCGACTTGACAGGTAGCAGACTACCCCGCCTAACAGCAGATGACGACACTTGAGGAGCAATGAACCCTCTACACCGGGTGCAGGCTTGACTCTAGGCCTGAGCTATCCCAGTTTGCATAGAAACTTGTATCTGCCCTGCTCAGTCCTGCCTGGTGAAAGGACCTTCAGTGCAGCAGGAGGCATTGTCACTGACAAGAAGTCGCTCGGTCAAAAAGTGTTGATTACCTCCACCTTCATAAAGATGAACAGAGGCATGGATCCCGAGTGACTGACAGTGGGGACACGCTTGACTAACATGCGCTGCCTGATTACATGCCTTGGCCTCAAAATGGTCCCCACTACAACCTATTGCCTGCTACCGATGACTTTCGAATTCTCCACCACCAACTAGGGTTCAAGCCGCAATGTTTTTAGTCACTTTTTTCTGCCTGGAAAACATAATTTTTTCCGGCCGTCGGTTACACATAGCGGCGCAACAGTGCCATTGATTTTTTCTGCGGCATGTGTACATGCCTAATTTTTCTCTGACCTATGGTGCAGCACTGTGGCTGCAAAACAAACCAAAAAAAAGGCACATACAAGTGTCAATTCCTTCGTGGATCGCTACCTGTTGTGGTGAAGGGGCTTTGCGTATCACAATGAAGCAATCATCATCACTTATAAGTGTGTTGGGCAATGCTGCCACACCCCAGATGATAAGGCCGTTGCTTCATTATGGTCAGACCAAAAGCCGATCGGACGGCTGGATAATATTTCTCATAGAAAAAACATTAATTTACCTTTTTTTTATATGTTGTATGGGTTTTTAATACATAAAATAAAAAATCATAATAAAGTCTCTAATAGTTTATTAGAAATGATGCAGGCAATTAAAAACTCCCATCAATTCCAATACAAAGCAAGTACAGAGCTCAGAACTAAATTATTTCATGATGTCGTAATGGTTCGCCAATTCGACAATGGTTAATCAATTCGACCGGATAGGGTCCGTAACAGGGATTAAACTGATAGCAATAGTACTAGTTAAGACACCACTCATATAGGGTGTCACAGCACATTGCTCTGTGCACGCGCAGTGCCCCAATTTGGGAGGTAAGAGGACCGACCAAGCTGCTTTTTCCAACTCCCGGTTCCTGAAATCAATTCAGTTTAGTGTATGAGAGTTTGGTCTGTCACTGTGAAGGCAGTCGAAGGTACCCGGCCTAAATTTTTTTCACAAAAGGCAATCCCTGATATGGGGACGTAACAGGGATTAAACTGATGAGAATAATACTACAGAAAATACCACTCATATCGGGTGTGACAGTAAATTGCACGGCGCAGACGCAGTCACCGTGGTTTAAAACAGAGTGGAGGGAGCCAGCGTTTTTAACCATCTCCCCGTTCGAAAAATCTATTCAATAAATGGCCCCCAGATTGGGGACGTTAGAGGATTAAACTGATGAGAATAGTACTACAGAAAAATACCACTCATATCGGGTGTGACAGTAAATTGCACGGCGCAGACGCAGTGACCGTGGATTAAAACAGAGTGGAGGGAGCCAGCGTTTTTTAACCATCTCCCCGCTCGAAAAATCTATTCAATAAATGGCCCCCAGATTGGGGACGTTAGAGGATTAAACTGATGAGAATAGTACTACAGAAAATACCACTCATATCGGGTGTGACAGTAAATTGCACGGCGCAGACGCAGTGACCGTGGATTAAAACAGAGTGGAGGGAGCCAGCGTTTTTTAACCATCTCCCGTTCGAAAAATCTATTCAATAAATGGCCCCCAGATTGGGGACGTTAGAGGGATTAAACTGATGAGAATAGTACTACAGAAAATACCACTCATATCGGGTGTGACAGTAAATTGCACGGCGCAGACGCAGTCACCGTGGTTTAAAACAGAGTGGAGGGAGCCAGCGTTTTTTAACCATCTCCCGTTCGAAAAATCAATTCAATAAATGGCCCCCAGATTGGGGACGTTAGAGGGATTAAACTGATGAGAATAGTACTACAGAAAATTATACTCATATCGGGTGTGACAGTAAATTGCACGGCGCAGACGCAGTCACCGTGGATAAAAACAAAGGGGAGGGAGCCAGCGTTTTTTAACCATCTCACCGTTCGAAAAATCAATTCAATTCATCTTTTGGGGACCCTTGGTGTTGTACGTGGCTGGGTGGAGGAAGAAACCTTCAATGACATCACCGGGACATGGCTAGCTTGGTATCCAACCTTGTGCAAATGGGGAGTTTGCGGTTGTGCAAATGAACTGTTTGCGGTGCATTAAAAGAGGAGTTTGGTATGTCAATGTCAGTGAAGCGGGCGTAACCCTTACACTACCTGATCGATACAACATCATACCTGATCGTATACACACACTGGATGTTTTAAAGGACGTTATTCCAAACAATTTAGGAATGTTAGTTGATTTATGCCCTTTATGGATTAAAACCCGACTCTGCGTCCACTACGTAATTTTCCATGGGAGTTTTGCCATAGATCCCCTCCGGCATGCCACAGTCCAGGTGTTAGACCCCTTGAAACAACTTTCTCATCACTATTGTGGCCAGAAAGAGTCCCTGTGGGTTTTAAAATTCGCCTGCCAATTGAAGTCTATGGCGGTTCGCCCGGTTCGCCCGCTCGCGAACATTTGCGGAAGTTCGCATTCGCTGTTCGCGAACTGAAAATTTTATGTTCGCGACATCACTAACAGTACGTGTAATACAAAGCTATCAAAAAGTCATACACACCCCAAAATTACATGAATCAAACCGTCATCTCATCCTGCAAAAAATGAGACCTTACCTAAGACAATCGTCCAAAAATAAAAAAACTATGGCTCTCAGAATATGGAGACATTGAAACTTTATTTTTTTTGTTTAAAAAATGCTGTTATTGTTTAAATCTTAAATATATAAAAAAAGTATACATATTATGTATCGCCGCATCCTTAAGAACCTGCTGTATAAAAATATCACGTGAACTTACCCCTCAGATGAACACCGTAATTTTTTTAAAAATAAAACGTGTTAAAAAGCATTTTTTGTCACTTTTCATCACAAAAAGTGTAATACCAAGCAATCAAAAAGTCATACGCACCCCAAAATCATACCAATCAAACGATCATCTGATCACGCAAAAAATGACACAATCGCATAAAAAAAAAAACTATGGCTTTCAGAATATGGAGACAAAATGCTGTTACTGTGTAAAATTTTAATAAATAAAAAAAAGTATATATATTATGTATCGTCATGTCAGTAAGAACTTACTGTACAAAATATCACATGACCTAGCCACCTCAGGTGAACACCGTAAAAAACTAAAATAAAGTGTGTCAAAAAGCTATTTTTGTCACCTTACATCACAAAAAGTGTAATACCAAGCGATCGAAAAGTCATATGCACCCTAAAATGGTACCAATCAAACCATAAAAATACCACATAATCTAACCTGTCAGATCAACATTGTAAATAACAAAAATAAAAACGATGCCAAAACAGCTAGATGATGAGGAGTGCATGGATGACAAAAGGAATGTGGGGTCATCCTCGTCCTCACTGGGACTCTCGGATTCGGAGGCAAGCTGGGCGTATGCCTCCTCGGCCGAGAACGTCCGGCGTGCCTTAGGGGAATGTGTGTGTGAGGGGTAAACCTTTATTCAGTGTGCATGTGTGTGGGGAACGGGTGTTCCCGGACTGTTCCCTAAAAAAAAAAGAACTTACCAAAAAAAAAAAATGAGAAAGCAAAAGAAATGTGAAAAAGTAAAAAAAATAAACTCGCTGATCAGCCGTCCGAAGCTGATCAGCGGTGGGTGGGCGATGTGCTAACAGTGGCCGGACGCTAAAGAGTGCCGGCCACTGTCAGCGCACGCAAAAACGAAATGCTTGCGCCCCAAAAAAGGTGGAGGGAGGCAAGCGGGCGAACTGCAGAACCCCTGGGTGGTTATACGGTCACATAGCTGTGCTGTGGACTCCCAGACACCCTAAAAGGGTGATGCAAGAGTTTAAAAAAAAATTAACACCAAACTTTCCCTGCCTGACCTAAAACTTTCCCTAGCTCTCCTTACCTACCTAATAGTGCCAGATGGCCCTTTGAAGGGTCACAGGAGGGTGCAGGGGGTGAAGTCTGGGTGCCGGCCGACGACCTGCAGGCTGCTCTCTCCTCGCTCCCGTGCAAAGAATGGTGGAAGCTGCTCATCTCCATAGTCATCTGTATCGCCGTCCTCAGGACAGCGATACAGATTGCTGTGCTGTGGGGCAGGGGAGGAGAGGCGTCTCCTTCCCTGTTCCGCTGATAGGCTGCCAGCACAAGGCCTGCAGCCTTTCAGAGCCATACAGCCGTACAGCTTGGGACACAGGCCGGAAGAGGCCTGCATCGAATCACTGTGTCTGTGTGATGGAGGTAAGTATAAGTGTTACTGCCAGTCTGCCACATGGGGGAGCGGGAGGCACTTGATACTGACACATGGGGGCATTGGCAGTGCAAAATGGGAGTTGTAGTACATCCAATTATAGCAGACATACCTGTAGTTCCAACTGTACACCACTAGGTTGGCTTGTTTTGTAACTTTCATAGAATTCAATGTAGATATGCACAAATCTGCATTGACAAATAGGGGTTAGAGGCTATGAAACAACATGGCAGCTTTCTTAAATGACACCAGAAGGAATTAGAATAATAATAAGGATGACCTGAAAAGTACTTGTATTGTATGGATGCTTAGTGTTATAAGAATGCACTGTCCCTTTAAATTGTGCATGAATCACCATAGCATCAACCAATAGAATTGCAGGATTTTAATTCAAAGGAGGAAAAACTGACAGTTGGTGCCAGTCTGCGATTTCTCAGTTAGAGATACGACAGGCTCCTTACTTCTGCGAGAAGAAGAGACAAAGCGACAATTTTTGGAGAGAGAAGAAGATGGGGATCTGCGCACTGAAGAACCACCTGCTGAGTGCGATTCAACGGAGGTAAAATACCGTCATCTGATCAGTGGAATTGCTGATTTATGTCATCCCCAAAACCGACCAATGAGAAACCAAAATCTATCGGACTTTATTGATAAAAATATAGAGAAACTGAGGTTGTTGTATGAAATATGGAGAAATGAAAGTTATTGTGTAAAAATATGGAGAAACTCGAGCGCAAACTTTTATTAACATAGAGTTTTCAATAAAAATGAACAAACTTAGATGTCATGTTAAATATGGAGAAACTGAGGTAATCGTGTAGAAATATGGAGAAACTTGGGTGCCAATCTTTATAATATGGAGGATTTTGAATAAATATGGAACATTTTGAGGACCTTGTTTTTCAAATTCTTCATAGAAAATAACATATGATATAGACATGTACAGTACTATGCTGTACATAATACTTGTAGAATATACATACAGGTGGTAACAGGCCTTTACCATGTATCTCAGTGCTACTATGAAGTATAGTTTGGGGGTGATTTACTAGAAAGCCAGAGACAGGATATACAGACATAGGCTCACATTTATTAATGTACAGTACACAAAAATATGGCACAATTTGAAACAAATTGGCAAATCTAGCTCCACTACAAGTTTGACATTGCTATGTAATACCGGTGCCAAATTTCTGGAAACGGCTACACCAGAACAGTTGTTCTATGGAGGTGTGCGGTGTTTGACCCCCTGATCCGTGAGTGACGGCCTAACCTGAAGATAGGATTTTAATTATTAAAGGACGGACATCCCCTTTAGTAAAAAATTAAAATTGCCCCTGGCCTCTTTCACACTGCAAATTATTCATTTCTTTTGTTCTCTTCAAGCTTCCCAGGAAGAACGGGAGAAGCGACCATGAAGAAGAGGAAGAGAGAGGAGTAAGTGAAGGAGTTTATGTCCCTGCAGGCAGGGCTGGGACAAGGTCCACCACCAACAGAGGCTGAGCTGCCCAAGTGCGCCCCCCCCCCCCCCTCCAACTTGTGGATGACACTGCTATGGGGGATCTGTGATGAATGATACTGTTATTGGGGAATCTGTGGATGACACATTTGTGTCATCCACAGATCCCCCCTCCCCATAACAGGGTCCATGTAGGAATGACCCCCAATACAAGGGGTGAGGCTGTGGGGTTGTATCTGCTTTTTTGATAACAGCGCCAGCGGGGACCGTGCAGTGACTGTATTCTACTACACCCGCCTCCACACACTGTATATAATCTCAACTATATAACTTAGTGATTTGCTACAGTTATATAGTTAATAAGATTATATCCAGTGAGCGGGGGATGGGGGTGTAGTAGAATACAGTCACTGCACGGGCCCTGCTGTCATTATGAAATAGCATATGTGACCCCCACCTCTTTTATTGGTGGTCATTCAGTAAATTAACCCTGTTTTGGGGGGGAGGGGTGTCTGTGGGACAAATATGTGTCATCCACAGATTCTCCCCATAACAGGGTTCATTTAGTGATTGACCACCCAAATTGTGGTGACCCAATACATGGGAGTTGCATCTGCAGAGCTTTTGTATAATGCCACCCCACACTGTAGTGTCCCCACACAGTAATGTCCGCCACACTGCCCCCACACAGTAATGTCCGCCACACTGCTCCCCACACAGTAATGTCCGCCACACTGCCCCCACACAGTAATGTCCGCCACACTGCCCCCCACACAGTAATGTCCGCCACACTGCCCCCACACAGTAATGTCCGCCACACTGCCTCCACACAGTAATGTCCGCCACACTGCCCCCACACAGTAATGTCCGCCACACTGCCCCCTCACACAGTAATGTCCGCCACACTGCCCCCGCACAGTAATGTCCGCCACACTGCCCCCGCACAGTAATGTCCGCCACACTGCCCCTCGCACAGTAATGTCCGCCACACTGCCCCCCCGCACAGTAATGTCTGCCACACTGCCCCCACACAGTAATGTCCGCCAGACTGCCCCCCGCACAGTAATGTCAGCCACACTGCCCGCCACACAGTAATGTCCCCACACCCCTCAACCACAGCAGTGCCCCCACATAGTAATTTGTCATGCCCCCTCTTGTCATGCTCTTTCTGCCCCTGTCATTCTCCCCCATCTTTTCATGCTCTTTACCTCCACCCCCCATGTTGTCATGCTCTTTCTGCCCCCCTAGAATGAAAGGGGGCCCGGCATTTTCACTGTACTTAATGCCGGGCCTCATCAGAGCGCTCTCTCACCTCCATTATGGTCACTTCTCCAGGCTTCCAGGATCAGGCCCCAGCGCTGCTCACATGCAGGTGGGCGAGCCTAACGGAGGTCCAGTTAGGCCCGCCCACCTGCTTACTCTTTTTCTAGTTAGAGCCAGAGGCAGCGGGGCCTGATGCTGGGGGCCTGAAGCAGCATAATGGAGGTGAGAGGAGCTGGGCCTGACAGGGCCTGGCACCAGGAATGACAGGAGGAGCGCTGAGCGGTTCCCCCCTGTCAGTCCCTCTCGCGGCCCTGCCTGCGCCCTGAGGCTGGAGCGCCCTGAGGCTGGAGCCTCCCCAGCCTCTGTGTCGGCCCGGCCCTGCCTGCAGGCCCCATAGCTTCTAACCTTACACCAGCAAATCCATACTGAACATGACACAACATCACTACATATATTCTAATCAGATATGAGTATGTAAGGAAATCCTTCCGTAGGTCTAGGAAACAGGGGTGTACACATAGGGCCCCCATAGCAACAATTACTAAGGGCCCTCCTCCCAATAAGATTTATTCCAAATTTAGGATTTTTTTATTAGGCTAGTTACACACTAGCGGCATGGCCCTCCGGCAGGCTGTTCCAGTGGGTGAACAGCCTGTCGAATCTGTCTGGCCACTAGAGCACGTGTGCCCCTAGACTACCGCTCCGGCCCCATTGACTATAATGGGACCGGGCGGAGTTCAGCGACAGCACAAGCCCAGAAGGCTGCCGGAATAAAAATATGCATACTTTTATTCCAGCGGCCTCTCGGCACTACACTACCGTACTGCTGCCTGAACTCCGCCCCTCCCCCATTATAGTCAATGGGGCCGGAGCGGTAGTCTGGGGGCATGCGTGCACTAGCGGCAGGACAGATCCGACAGGCTGTTCACCTGCCAGAAAGTACCCATAAGTAGAAGACTTGAAAAAAAGTTTTAAAAAGTGAAACAGGTAATTTAAAAAATTGTCACCAATTCTGTACACCATATTTCTCAATGTATGGCTTAAATACTAGACATAGATGAATTTCTCCATACAGCG
>JAKVIS010002934.1:0-19916 GCA_033119425.1 Bufotes viridis | reverse complement strand
ACCACCAGAGGACCAGGTAACTATGTAAAGTTGCACCAAACACTACACTAACCCCCCCACCCCCTTCACCTATAACCCCTTGTTAACCCCCTTGATCACCCCATCTAGACCCCCTGATCACCCCCCTGTCATTGGATCACACCCCTTGTAAGCGCTCCATTCAGACGTCCATAGTGTTTTGTGGATCCGTGGATTCACGGATCCGCTGATTGATCCGCAGATCCGATCAGATCCGTAATTCCGGATCCGGCGGGAAAAAGTCTGTCCCCATAGAAATGAATGGGTCCACAATTCCGTTCCGCAAGCCAATTGCGGACGTGTGAATGGGGCAATAAGGGTCCCTTATCACCGCCAGTTAGTTAGCTACTTGTTAGGTAGCTAGCGCCCAGCCCACCGCACCGCAGTCACTGATTTTGGCAGAGATTTTTTCATCCACATTGATTGATGCGAATGAAAAATCTGTGCCAGTTCATTTATTTTTTTTTTTCAGCCCAGAGGCTGAACTGAAAAAAATCTCATTACCCGTATGCTCAATATAAGGAGAATCGCAGAAACTCCTAATGCTGGCCATACGTGTAATGATTGCGGAGACCCTAAAATGCCAGGGCAGTACAAACACCCCACATGTGACCCCATTTTAGAAAGAAGACACCCTAAGGTATTCCGTGAGGGGTATGGCGAGTTCATGTAAAATTTTATTTTTGTCACAAGTTAGTGGAATATGAGACTTTGTAAAAATAAAAATAAAAATCAATTTCCGCTAACTTGTGCCCAAAAATTTTTTTCTGTGAACTCGCCATGCCCCTCAGTGAATACCTTGGGTGTCTTCTTTCCACAATGGGGTCACTTGTGGGTATTTATACTGCCCTGGCATTTTAAGGGTCCTAAAGCGTGAGAATCCAAATGCGTAAAAATGCCCTGTGAAATCCTAAAGGTACTCATTGGAATTTGGGCTCCTTTGCGCATCTTGGCTCTAAAAGTGGCACATGTGGTATCGCCGTACTCAGGAGAAGTAGGGCAATGTGTTTTGGGGTGTATTTTTATATATACCCATGCTGTGTGTGAGAAATATCTCTGTAAATGACAACTTTTAAAATTTTTTTATTCAAAGTTGTCAATTTACAGAGATATTTCTCTCACCCAGCATGGGTATATGTAAAATACACCCCAAAACACATTGCCCTACTTCTCTGAGTACGGCGATACCACATGTGTGCTTTTTGCAGCCAAGATGCAAAGAAGCCTAAATCCAATGAGTAACTTTAGGAGGGCATTTTTACGCATTTTCTTCTCACGCTTAGGGCCCCTAAAATGCCAGGGCAGTATAAATACCCCACATGTGACCCCATTTTGGAAAGAAGACACCCCAAGGTATTCGCTGAGGGGCATAGTGAGTCCATGAAAATTAAACTTTTGTCAAAAGTTAGCGGAAAGGGAGACTTTGTGAGAAAAACAATAAAAATCAATTTCCACTAACTTGTGCCAAAAAAATTTTTCTATCAACTCGCCATGCCCCTCATGGAATACCTTGGGCTGTCTTCTTTCCAAAATGGGGTCACATGTGGGTATTTATACTGCCCTGGCATTTTAGGGGCCCTAAAGCGTGAGAAGAAAATGCGTAAAAATGCCCTCCTAAAAGGTACTCATTGGAATTTGGGCCCCTTTGCGCATCTTGGCTGCAAAAAGTGGCACACATGTGGTATGCCAGGGCAGTATAAATGCCCATGTGACTCAATTTTGGAAAGAAGACACCCCAAGGTATTCTGTGAGGGGCATGGCGAGTTCACAGAATTTTTTTTTTGGCACAAGTTAGCTGAAATTGATATATTTTTATTTTTATTTTGTTTTTACAAAGTCTCATATTCCACTAACTTGTGACAATGGGGTGTCTTCTTTCTAAAATGGGGTCACATGTGGGTATTTATACTGCCCTGGAATTTTAGGGGCCCCTAAAGCGTGAGAAGAAGTCTGGAATCCAAATGCGTAAAAATGCCCTGTGAAATCCTAAAGGTACTCATTGGAATTAGGGCCCCTTTGCGCATCTAGGCTGCAAAAAGTGTCACTCATGTGGTATCGCCGTACTCAGAGAGTAGGGCAATGTGTTTTGGGGTGTATTTTATATATACCCATACTTTGTGTGAGAAATATCTCTGTAAATGACAACTTTTTAATTTTTTTTATACAAAGTTGTCATTTTACAGAGATATTTCTCTCACCCAACATGGGTATATGTAAAAATACACCCCAAAACACATTGCCCTACTTCTCCTGAGTATGGCGATACCACATGAGTGACACTTTTTACAGCCAAGATGCGCAAAGGGGCCCAAATTCCAACGAGTACCTTTAGCTTTACATGGCTGCTCACAATTTAGCCCCGCCCAAAATGCCAGAACAGTAAACACACCCCATTTTCGAAAGTAGACACCCCAAGGTATTCACTGAGGGGCATAGTGAGCCCGTCTGAGATTATATTTTTTTGCCAGAAGTTAGCAGAAATGGAAACTTTATTATTTTTATTTTTTCCTCAGAAAGTGTCATTTTCCGCTAACTTGTGAAAAATGAAATGATACATGAACTCACCATGACCCTCCGTAAATACTTTGGGGTGTCTTCTTTCTAAAATGGTGTCATTTGGGGGTATTTATACTTTCCTGACATTCTAGCACCTGAAGAAACATGACAGGCGCTCAGAAAGTCAGAGCTGCTTCAAAATGCCGAAATTCACTTTTTGCACCATAGTTTGTAAACGCTATAACTTTTACCCAAACCAATAAATATACACTTATTGATTTTTTTATCAAAGACATGTAGAACAATAAATTTAGAGAAAAATTTATATAGAAATGTAGTTTTTTTTGAAAAATTTTACAACAGAAAGTGAAAAATGTCATTTTTTTTGCAAAAATTTCGGTCATTTTTGATTAATAGCAAAAAAAAGTAAAAATGTCAGCAGCAATGAAATACCACCAAATGAAAGCTCTATTAGTGAGAAGAAAAGGAGGTAAAATTCATTTGGGTGGTAAGGTGTATGACGGAGCAATAAACGGTGAAAATAGTGTAGTGCGGAATTGTAAAAAGTGGCCTGGTCATTAAGGGTGTTTAAGCTAGGGGGGCTGAAGTGGTTAAAGCAATACCCCAGCACAAATCTGAAAACGTGTTGCCAAATGTATATCTGTTGATGGCCAGTATGTTTTTGTCAAGAGTTTTCACTACTTTTTTGTTTAAAACTGCTGCCACCAGCAGTTTTTATATTTTTTACAATTATTTTTATTTTTTTATTTTTTGTAACCTCTTTAGGAGGCTACAATATCCACCAATCTTTTTTTATATTATATTATAATTATATTACCATACTGGAAAAAGAAGTTTAGTAATATTCGAATTGCTGATTTATTATGTTTGGCTGCCACCTACTGGCCAACATAGGAATTGCAGCTCTAATATGCAGAGTCTCTTCCGAGAGACCCAACCTATTAGAATTCATTACCGACATCCCTAATCACAGTACGGGGATGTCTGTATTAGGGCTCATGCACACGAATGTATGTATTTTGCAGTCTGCAAACGCAAAAATTGCAGATGACAATGCGGACAATAATAGGACATGTTCTATTTTTTTACGGAACCGAAATACGGACATATTGTGGATCCATTAAAATGAATAGTTCCAGATATGGTCCGCAAAAAAAAAAAAACGGAAGAGACACAGGAAGAAAATACTACGTTCGTGTGCATAAGCCCTTAAGCTGTAAAGTCCGAATGACTGGTCAACAAAACACTTTTAAAGTTTACAGCAAAATATTGAAAAGCTTTCATATACTTTGGTTTTTGTTTTGGGTGTTTTTATAGGGTTTTGAGGGCCAGTATTGTTATTTATTTATTTTTCAATATGCAGCATACTCATGGTATGGCTTCTTTCTGGCATTTTTTCCTTAGGCTGTTCCATTGGACTTCAAAATGCCAGAAGAAGAGCATATAAAATATATTACAAATAAAAAAAAACACTACTGAAAAGGACAGTTATGAAAAAAATGGAAATGCATAATGGCCAGGCTACTGTTTAGGGTACTTTCACACTAGCGTTTTGGATTCCGTTTGTGAGATCCGTTTCAGGGCTCTGGTCCAAAACGGATCAGTTAAGCCCCGATGCATTCTAAATGGATAAGGATCCATTCAGAATGCATCAGTTAGGCCCATTTCACACGGGCGAGTTTTCCGCGCGGGTGCAATGCGTGAGGAGGACGCATTGCACCCGCACTGAATCCGGACCCATTCATTTCTATGGGGCTGTGCACGAGCGGTGATTTTCACGCATCACTTCTGCGTTGCGTGAAAATCGCAGCATGTTCTATATTCTGCGTTTTTCACGCAACGCAGGCCGCATAGAAGTAAATGGGGCTGCAGGAAAATCGCAAGCATCCGCAACCAAGGGCGGATGCGTTGCGATTTTCCCGCATTGTTGCTTAGCAACGGGACCCAATCTCTATTATTTCCCTTATAACATGGTTATAAGGGAAATAATAGCATTCTTAATAAAGAATGCATTGTTAAATGAAGAGGAAGGGTTAAAAATAATAAAAGTTAACTTACCTTAGCCACTTGATCGGCGTAGTCGCGATCTGTCCTCTCTTTCCTGCAGCATCTATGATCTAAAGGACCTGTGATGACGTCACATCACATGGTCCATCTTACACATGGTGATGGACCATGTGATGGACCATGATGTGGCGTCATCACAGGTCCTTTAGATCATAGATGCTGCAGGAAAGAGAGGACAGATCGCGACTACTGCGATCAAGTGGCTAAAGTAAGTTAACTTTATTATTTTTAAACCCTTCCTCTTCATTTAACAATGCATTCTTTATTGAGAATGCTATTATTTCCCTTATAACCATGTTATAAGGGAAATATCACTTTCCAGTAGACCCGAAGCCGGACTTCAGTGATGAAGTCCGGCTTCGGTTGGGTACCAAACATGGCGTTTTTCTCACGCGCGTGCAAAGCGTGTTGCAAGCGTTTGCACCCGCGCGGGAAAACGCACATATTCCATAACGCACCCGCCTCTTATCCGGGCGTCAAACATGACGCCCGTGGGAAAGAGGCCTTAGGCTCCGTTCTGCTTCTATTCTGTTTTGGAGGCGGACACCAAAAAGCAGCATGCAGAATTTTGGTGTCCGTCTGAAGAGGCAGAGCCTAACGGATCCGTTTTTAATTACAATGTAAGTCAATGTGGACGTATCCGTTTTCAATGACACAATATGGTGCATTTGAAAACGGATCTGTTCCCCATTGACTTTCAATGTAATTCAAAACGGATCAGTTTTGGACTTTGTCATTTTTCTTTTAACTAATGCAAATGGATCCGTTATGAACGGATACAAGCGTTTGCATTATAGGTGCGGATCCGTCTGTGCAAATTTAAGGGCTCATGCACACAAAGAAATCTTGGATCGTAGCCATATAAGCCCTTAGATGCTTCTGTAAATAAGTGGAAGTGAGCTCCTCTTTTTACCCTGATCTGCCTAAGGCCTTATGACATGACAGTATTTTGCGGACCGTAAACTGGCGTTTTTCAGTTCAGTATACTGACAGTATACTGAACCATTCACTTCAATGGGACCGCAAAAAATACTGAAGTGTCTCTGTATGCCTACCGTTTCCGTTTTTCCATTTTTCCGTTCCGTTTAAATATAGAACATGTCTTCTTCTTGTCCGCAAATCACATTCAGTGGCTCCATTCAAGTTAATGGGTCCGCAAAAAAAACGAAAGCATACAGAAAGGCATCCATATGTCTTCTGTATCCGTTCCGTTTTTGCTGAACAATCTATTGAAAATTTAAGACCAGCCCAATTTTTATTATGGAATTACTGTATACTGTATATGCCATACAGAAAAACGGAAAAATGGAACCGAAACGTAAACACAACGGAAACAAAAAATGGAAAAACGGATCAGTTATAAATGGACCGCAAAACACTGAAAAAGCCATATGGTCGTGTTCAAGAGAAAAAAAAATAGAACTTGTTTTACTTTTTTACGGTGCAAACTGATCACGGACCCATTCAAGTTGAATGGGTCTGAATCTGTAGAGGCTGCCGCACGGATGGGGCCCATGCATTGGGGACCACAAATTGTGGTCCCCAATGCATGGAACGGCGCACAATGGCCGTGTGCATGACGTCTAACGCAAACCTGACTGATGATAAATTTCCCACATTGTTTCTGACTCGTGACTCTAGGGACCTACTTGAATTTGAAATTCTTTTCTGTCAAAGTTTCAGTGCTCATATGTTATGCCTACATTGCTGTTACCTAGTAAAATCACAAGGCTAGACAGATCAGTAGAGGCTTAATTACTACCAGAAGAAATAAATAAAAAAAATACCGTAGATAACTAGTAAACACCCAAGTTATAAAGAGCATCTGCTGTTCTTATTACAGTCAATGCCCCATTTCAGTTATAGTCTGTTCTCATGCTAAAGGGAAAATTACATAGTCGGTAGATGAACTGCACTCAAAAACATTTAATCATTTTAATCATTAGTTGTTTTTCTTTTCAGACTTGTGAACTTGTAAAGTTCACTAGAGAAAATTAGTAAGTAAGTAAATTCAGAATCCTTCTACAATACATAGTCAACTGTAACAATCCAATATTTAAGATTCTGTCTTTTTTCCCCTTGCAGCTTGCTACTCAGGTAAAACCTATGTTTAATTACATTATATTTCACCATTCACATAAGAAGGTAAAAAAAAACAGAAAACTTTCAACATTGTTTTCATTTCATTTAAGGTCCTTCCACATGTCCAGCCTTTCCAACCGAAATAGTGTTTGCTCTTGACACATCTCAAGATGTTCCACCAGCGGCCTTTCAAAGAATGAAGGATATTATTATCTCCCTTGTTGAAAAAATGGAGCTTAGTGAAAGTAATTGCCCCAAGGGGGCACGTGTTGCCATAGTCTCATACAGCAATTATGTCAAACAACTCATACGCTTCTCCGAATACAAGAAAAAAACTCTGCTCCTGGAAGCAATCCGTAACATTTCGCCAGTAAGGTCAACTGCTAAGAGAAACATTGGAGAAAGTTTGAGATTTGTGGCTAGAAATGTCTTCAAGCGCATTCGACAAGGAGCACTCATGAGGAAAGTTGCAGTCTTCTTTGCCAATGGACAATCCCAAGATGTTACTTCAATAAGCACAGCTGTATTGGAACTAAGTGCAAATGATATTGCACCAGCGATTATTGCATTCAATGATGTCCCAAATATCAAGAAGGCTTTTGAGGTAAGTTAATGGCTCATGTTATCCAGTTATTTATACAGGTGAAATAATTCAGAATGTGTTACACGATTTGTTTAAAGGTTTTTATCACTAAATGGCCATCCAAGCTGCTTCATCCGGGCATCTACAAGCTATATAAACAGCCTCTGCCCTATGCATGGTAACCAAAATGGCAGTAGTAACAAGGTTTAATCACATGACTGTTTTCAGGGGCGTAGCTAGAAATGACTGGGCCCCACAGCAAATTTTTGTATTGGGCCCCCCCTACCCGCGCGTTTCGCTCCCCCTCTATAATGTGCCAGCCATATAGCCCCCCTATAATGTGCCAGTAGTCAGCCATATAGCCCCCCCAGCCCCCCTATAATGTGCCAGTAGCCAGCCATATAACCCCCCTATAATGTGCCAGTAGTCAGCCATATAACCCCTCCTATAATGTGCCAGTAATCAGCCATATAACCCCCTATAATGTGCCAGTAGTCAGCCATATAAACCCACCCTATAATGTGCCAGTAGCCAGCCATATAGCACCAGATGCCCCCATAGTGCTCCTCTCCCCATAGTGCCCCCTATAATGTGCCAATATCAAGTGCCTCTGTCTTCCCCCATCCCAATATCATAGTGCCATCCTCTCCCCTGCCCCCTAATGTGTGCCAATATGAAGTGCCTATCTCTCCCCCATTTGCCAATATTATAGTGCCAATAGCCCCTCCTCCCTGTGGCAGTAAAGTAAAAGTCCAGTATTAAAAAAAAAAAAAAAATCCTGTCTTTCAGAAAAGTTTGTGAAGGGAATCGAACCTGTGACCATTAGGATGAAAGGCAAGCCACTCATCCACAAGACCATATGAGCTGCTTAGCCAGGTAGCTAAAAAAAAAAAATAAGACCTCTAGATAAGGAGAACTTTGATAGTGTATCTATACACATTACAGCTGCCCCAACACACCAAGCTCTGCTACATCCATATACAATGTGCTGGTGCAGCTGTAATGTGTATGGATACACTATCAAAGTTCTCCACATCTAGATGTCTTATTTTTTTTTTTTAGCTATTTAGCTTATCAGCTCATATGGCTTTGTGGTTAAGTGTCTTGCCTTTGAACCTAATGGTTGCAGGTTCGATCCCCAGGGCAAGCTTTTCTGAAAGAAAGAAAAAATAAGTTTTAAGTAATTAGCGATTCACTGAGTAATTAGAAGGGAGAGGAGTGAGGACAACACGTGCTTGCCGGGCCCCCTGTAAGCCCGGGCCCAGAAGCAGCTGCTTCCCCTGCTTCCCCGGTAGTTACGCCCCTGACTGTTTTCATACCAATCCATGGTCACATCCTCTTGTGCGCAGTTGTTTGATTGGTTTAACTATTGTCTAACGCCTGCGCACGTGAGCTAAAGGTATTGTGTAACATCATGGACTGTCTGCCCATTTAGTATATATACCTTTTAAAGGTATATATTAGGGCTGCACGATATGGGAATTTTGTGCGATTGCGATTAGGGCCCTACAAATTGCGATAACGATATGCGATGCGATATTTTAAGGGAATTGTGCTAGAGGTCTATCTGCTTGGATTTTCATGGTAAAAGCAGACACAGATGACTGATAATGTGAAATGTAGTGATGCTGAACTCAAGAACTGAAATGCGCAGTGTTTTCCAAAATAAAATACATATTTGAATTACTGCAAAAGTACAAGATACAAAACTTGCCATTTTCTTAATAGCGCTGCCCAGAACAGATAAAAAAAAATATATATAAGAACGTGTTCATTAAAATAACGACTTTCCACCGGCCCCTCCTCCCTCCCCGCACTGTAACTGATGAATCGCTGGTCGCGCTGTGCAGCATAGCGGCCGTAGATACAGTGTCAGTGTCACGTAGAAAGTCAACCATCGCTTTATAAGACGCACTACCATTCCCCCCCCCCCAACTTTTGGGGGGAAAAAAGTGTGTCTTATAAAGCGAAAAATACGGTAATATAATTGCAGCATTTTTGGGTCAGCAAATTGCGATTGCGATATGGCGATTAATTGCGATAACGATTGCTTTCGCGATATATTGTGCAGGCCTAGTATATATACTAAATGTCCCAACCTCTGGGACCTCGATGATTCCTGAGAATGAACGAGCTGAAGCAGTGGTGTATCTTCTGGCCCCATTGGCATTAGGTTCCCGTGGCACTGCTTTACAGGGGAAAACAGTAAAGGGGATGCAGTGCTGCATATGTGCTTTGGCTTTACATTCTCAAGATCAGTAGGGATCTCAAGGATCAGATCCTCAGTAATCATAAATTGAAGGAATATCCTAACAATATGTCATCACTTTACAAGATACCATGTTTTTGCTATTTATGACAATCTTGAACTATGCTGAAGATATTTGGTATCATGCACAACAATAAGCTAATTTAAAGTAGACCTGTCACGACTTCTGACATGTCTGTTTTACCAAATAATGTTATTCATCATACAATAACAGTTCTGGAGCATCCTTTAAAAAAAATAAAATAACTGTATGTTTATAATTTCCTCAGTTATTACAACTGGAAGTTTGTTAATGAATTTGCAATTGGGTGTAACCAGTGGGCGCATGTCCCTGCCTAGTCTGACTCTGTCCAATCAGGGCTGCCAGTGTAAAACTATGCAGGGAAACACCCCCAACTGGTAACACCCAGTTGCAGACCTATTCATAAACATCAGCAGCAATAACTGAGTAATGGGACAGCATAAAATCATAAGAATAGATGCCCCAGAATTGTTATTAGATGGGGGAATGCAAGTAGTTAGTAAAACAGACATGTCAGGAGAGTTTACAGGTCCTCTTTACTACCATGTACGGATGCATATGAGGCCCTGCCTTTGGCATCTTGTCAGTTTTACCTTAACTGACATAATATAGTGCAGTGCAGAACTGCACAAGTACTGTAGTGTATGATATCTCTAAATGATAATAGAGGATAACATGTTCAATTCACCTAGTGTTAAAATAAATTAAAGTGTTTAACAAAATGCAAGTGAAAAATGGAAAATCAATCTTTTCACTTAGAAATGCCTTTATATATGTATCAAAAATAAAGACATAAACTACACATAATGGGAATAGCCACATAGAATAAAATAATTATAAAAATAATAAAACTGTGAAAATTGCTGTTTGCTCATTCCACCTCCTGAAAAATGCTATAAAAAACTGATTAGAAAGTCATATGCACCCCAGAATGGCACCAATGCAAGCTCTTTCCACCAAAAAAAGACCACATACAACTCTGTAGAGGGAAACATAAAAGTGTCACGAGTCTTTAAATATGGGGACACATAAAATATTTTCAAAAATAAAGTTTTATTGTAAAAAGTAGAAAAACAAAAAAGTAGAAGCAAAACAAAAGCCACAGATGTGGTGGGTATACCCCCACAAAAAATGTTGATTTCTCAATAACTTGTCATGTGGCCTTGAGCATCAATTACAGCTTGCCAACGAAGTCTCATGCTGTTCACAAGTCAACTTATTGTCTGCTAAGGCAGGGCATCCAACTTTGAAGGGCGGCCCTTAGGTCATTGATGTTCTGTGGTACAGAGTTACGAGCCTCTACACAGCAACTTGGCTGACCCCATAGGTTTTCAATGGTATTCAGGTCTGGAGAAAGTGCAGGCCACTCTACTTGAGGTAACCCAGTCTGCAGCAGCCGTTCCCTAATGATGTGACCTCAATGAGCTGGGGCATTGTCTTCCATAAAGATGAAATTAGGCCTGTGTTGTTCATATAGAGGCACAATTACTGGATTAATGATGGTATTAAAGTAATATGGGCTTGTCACTGTACCATTTGCAAAGTGTGGGGCAGTTCTCTATTGACTAGACACACCTGCCCACACTGTAACACCACTACCACTAAAGGTTTGTCTGGTGACAACAGTGGCGCTCTTCTTGACATCTCCAACATCGTTGGCCATCATTTCTTCTCAATGTGAATCAACTTTCATCAGTGAACAGTACTGAGTACTGGTCCTTTGTCCAGTGTAGATGTTCCCTGGTCCATGCAAGACAATGATGCCTGTGTCTGGTGGTGTTGGCAGGTACCCTTGCAAGTAATCTAGCATGTAGACTGATGTAACCATTTTAAAAGGGTCTCATATGATACTTGGGTGCCTCTCACCTCTCTTAATTGTGGTGATGAGCGGCAGGGGCAATATTCGAATTTTAGATATTTCGCGAATATTTGGCACGAATCCTGATCTTCAGGCATTATTTTCATGATTGTGAAAATTTGCATTAAAAAAAATTGCATAAAATTTGCATAAAAATTTGCGATTACGAATATATTTTGAGATATTCTAAATATGTGCGAATTCTCGAAGTGCCGATATTCGCGATTAAGATTCGCAATTCGCATATTCATGATCAACACTTCTTAATTGTACCTGGTGTATTGTGGCATTCATCATCCAGTTCCGCATGGCATTGTTCACAATGAAGCAGTCATCAGTGTGGGATGTGGCCAAATGACGCCCACTTCTATGCCTTTCTATGACTCTTTCAGCCTCTCTGTATTTCTGTTGCAACCTGCTGATGACACTCTGTGACACTCTAAGCTCAGTGGCCACTTCCATCTGAGAACATCCTGCTTGAAGCCTCGCAATGGGGAGATACTGTTGATCAGTTGTTAGGTGTTGTCTTGGTCTCATAATGTCAAAATGTGAACAGCATGATGAGGAGGACTGTTTAAATACCAATTCTTTTTTTTTTTTTTTTCAAAATTCTTATTAGTATATTCAGAAAATACAGGCATAAAAGATCAGAGGAGGTATATTAAACATGCCTCCCGATGGTTCAATCTGTTTACAAACAGTAAGTCCCAACAGGGTAATACTTTTCAACACAACACTGTAATAAGAAATCAGCATTCGGAGTGGTTGAATACTTCCTAAGCAGTCTTCTCAGACCAGAAATTTGTCCAGAGTGACATATACATCTGAGGCTCACGTCCCTAAGAATAACTACCAGAGGAGTGATTGAGACATAATCTGAAGCGTGAGTTCCCGAGATGTACATAACTGGGGCTAAATATTCCAAGGTGCACAAATCAAATACATATTCATCTAACACATTGGTATCAAAGACTTTCCAGTCTGAAATAATGAAATCTAAGAGAGACTGAAAGGGTCTGAGAGAATCTGAAAGAGTCCGAGACGGGTCGCTATGAGTAACCAAGTTCCATTGGGTGCCAAGAGGCTGCAGAGAGAGGTATATAGGTAAGTAAGCCAATTCCCTTTGAAGGGCACCTCTAGACAGAAAAAAGAAGAGAAAGAAGAGAAAAGAAAAGAAGTACCCAGGGTTAGGGGGCTTGGATAGAAAGCATAAGAAGTGTAGGAGGGAGTCAAGTTTTGTATCCCCTATAGGAGCTCCATTGTTCCCAGACCTTTACAAAGATATGGTGTGATCTTGCTTCCCAGGAGGAAAGCTCCTCCAACCTATAGATTTGGTCAATTTTGAGGTACCACTGTTCTCGTGACGGGGTATCTGGTGAAAGCCAAAAGGTGGGGAGAAGGAGTTTCGCTGCACTCAACAAATGTTTAAAGAGTTTGGTGTTGGATATTCCCGTACCTTTTGGGTAGATGTTTAATAGGGCCAGTTCTAAAAACCAATTCTAAATCAACCAGGAAATTTATTGGGAGATTCATGGATCAAAAACCTGTTGTAAATTTTTCATCCACAAGCCAAACATCCCTAATTTAGATAGTTGTATATATTTGGTATTGCTCTAATCATTTGATAAATCCCCCCACTGTGTGCTAAAATCCAAAATAGGGCACATGCTTAAGGGGCTCAGCTCATACCAATACTATAACAATACTGAAGTGAGGTAAGTTCAAAACAAAATTGTCTCCTGCTTAGCAATTGTGGATAAGAAACATCATAAATTGTTTTCCATCCTAGTGGAATTACATTGTAACCAAAAAACACTCACTAAAACAAAACTTGAGTCTTGAACATCTGGAGATGTGAATGTACTGCAGTCACTCACTGATATTCTGAATAGACGGAAGAAGATCAAAAATAAAAGAAAGTATGTGCTGGAATTACACATTTGCTTTTCCTCTGAGATAATTTCAGTTCCTCAGAAATTCTGATTTAAATCAAATTTACGCTGAAAGCTTTCTACTTGCCAGCTTTGCTAGATTATGTAATGTTACAACTAAATCATATAAATGTTCAATATTGCATTGTGTTAGTAAGGTAAAAAAGTAAACTTGAATGTTACATTTGCTTATATAAATTTTGTTAGATGAAGACTTTGTGCTCTTTCAATCAGTATAATATAGCAGTATGGTGTCTACATTGTAGCAGCCAGTGGTCTCTGTCAAGATGACAACATTTTCCAGGTCAACAAACATGTCTCAGACTTCACATACATATGTATGACATAGTGCATAGTGCATTTGACAAGTGCATACTACCATGTGATAGAGAAGAGTTATATGAAAAGCTCTAGCCCGTCTTACATGTCAACTTTGGTCTCCAGAAGTGTTGCACAACCAAAGTTTCTTGTCTCGCAATGTAGTGTCAAAACAGTATGGAACAGCAGTGCTGGAATTTTTGAGATTCTAAGATCGAAAGTAGCGTTGTAACCCTATTCAGTTCAATTATGTTTAAGGTTGTACTTCTACATAGCGAGTTTTGGTCACATGAGGCTTGTCATTAAAGAGGACCTTTCACCATTCCTGACACAGGGAATGCATGAAGCTATTAAAACAGGCATGTCAGGAGTGGTGAAAGGTCCTCTTTAAGTTGCAGTGTATCCCTAGCCTTACAAGAATTAAGGTGTAAGCATATCAATTTTTCAGCTTTAAAGGGAGAGAAAGCAGATCATCAGGCGGTCATATAACAAAGCAACCAATGTTACATTATGTCACATATGGAAAAGCCAACACAATGCAACAGCTCTCCGCAGACATAGAATATATGAACTAATGCTATATTTCCTATCTACTTACTTAGCAAATATGTCATTTGTGCCCATCCACCATGGCAAGGTGACCACTTTCTCGATGGGAACCTACTCTGCATGATACCTCTCTCTGTGCCAATCTGCCTAAAATTAATTTACGGAGAGCAGGATGTATTTGAATACTGTGTCTGCTCCATTTGTTATTCATTTTATGCCAGCAAGCCTCAAATAGATTCAGGGATAGCAAACTACAGCTATATGTTGCACTAATTAAAAACGAGCTGAGAAAAAGATTTTTTAGTTAGGCATGCACAACCAAAATGAAGGCAGCTACACCTCCAAAGGCATACTGCAAAAATAAAAAACAAAGTTATTTAGCGCTTCAATGGAACATGAAGTGAATATGCAAGTAAATTTCATGGCTGAAACTGCAAAGTAAAAGCCAAAACAATGCAATTAGCAATATGCAAACATAGAATGTATGAATTAATGCAATATTCACTAAATAAAATCAATATGAGCTACTTAGCAATTATATTTTTTTACCAAAATCATTTCTGCCCATCCACCAAGGTGACCTCTTTCTGGATGGGAACCTACTGCTACCCATAGCTACCTTGCTCGTGTGCAAGCTGCAGCCTGCTTCCTTTTCCTTGTTCCATAGAGTATGCAAGTTCTATTTGGCTCTAAAAGGGCCAAGTGCACCCTAATTCTTCCCCAGTCTATGTCTGGCCATCTTGTGTACTTAAGGCACCTCCTCCTGTGGGAGGGTGCCTGAACAACAGGTGTGTCTATTTTGCTAGTCACTGCAAATGTGTTTTGTTCATGCTGTCTGCCCATTTACCCACCTCCGCCCATTTCCTGGTTTTCTGCTGCCTGACCCCACTTCTGCCTGTTTACTATATTGACCCTTAGCTTTCTGCCCTGACCTTAGACTGTTTCCTGGATTTGCTCATACTCTGCCTGCCTTGACCTCGGCCTGTCTCTGACTACTGTTTTACCTTGTCCCTTTTGGCTTCACATTGATATCTCTGACCCTTGTGGGTTGGCTGTGAAACCATACAGTGACTACTCCAAGAGGTAACAGCCTGGTGGCATCCCTGCAGCAATCCCCATCCCTGTACAAAGGTTAAACAGTCAATGCCAGGTGACTGCCATGATAACACTCTTATGTTTATCCCAAACTCAAGTCTGCTGCTTGAATCAGTGGTTCTACACCAACTGCCCATAACATAGCCAGCACATCCTGTAAAATGAAGTGAGTAAAGTAAAAGCAAACACAATGCAACAACACGCTACAAACTTTATATAAATTGAAAATGAGGTATTTAGTAGTGATGAGCAATTCAAAGTCCACATAGTGGACTTTGATACAAATTTCAGGATAAATTCGATTAGCCATGGAGTCAAATTTCTGTGTGATTCATGGTAGCAAATTGATTTAACCTGAAATAGTGTTAAAAACAAAAAAAATCATACTTACCTGATATATTTGATAATGACGGAACGGCTGCCGCCATCTTGATTGAAGTTATCGCACGAAATCCTGTGGTGTGAATACGTCATCTCGGGCCACACGAGATTTCACCACGGATTTTTAAACAAGATGGTGGCGGCCAGCCCTTCGCGAGCAAATGGATCAGGCAAGTATGTATGATTTTTTTTTTTTACTCAAATTATTTTAGGGAGAGCTGGAATCACATGCATAATGTGTCTGCTCTTCCCCATTTGTTGCCTTTCTCCATGCCAGCTGGCCTCAAATTAATTCAGGGAGAGCAGAGTACAGCTTTATATTGCGCTAATTAAAAACTGACTGTGGAAAAAATTAGTGATGAGCGGCAGGGGCAATATTCGAATTCGCGATATTTCACGAATATTTGGGTGAATATTCGTCATAAATTTGTGAATTCGAGAATTAGCGATTTTTTTCTTGATTGCAAAAATCGGCAATGTAATACAGGCGTGGGTCACTATTGACACATTTTTCAAGCTGCTAGAAGTTTCCTGAGACTGGAGAAAATGGTTGGCACTGCAGAACATTACAAAAGCTTTATATGCAGATGATATATGCATGTGCTCTGATATATTTGCGATTGTGCAAATCGGCAATTAATGATGCGCATATTTTTGCGCAATATGTGCAACTTCACATTTTAGCAGGTCTGACTACATTTTAGTGATTGGTGCACTAAGTATTGTTGTGAACTTGCCTGTAGCATATATGTATGGACAGCAGAACATATCAGCTACACTATATCACAATCTAACCTACACTGACTATCTCCCACTAACAATCAATATTATATATATATATATATATATATATATATATAAGCTAACTATCTAATTTAATGTGACACAGTAAAGCACAGAGCACAGCAATGACACAAAAACTGCAGAAAATGGTTGCTGGGGAGGTTCTTATCTAGGAAGGGGTAGGCAACTTTCCTATTGGTTGCTAGGGATGTTGCTAAGCTCAGACAAAGACATTGCAGCCTTATTATTGGACCACAAGCAAGAAGCATAGAGGGATCATGAGTTTAGAGGAAAAAAAAATCTAGAATATTCGCGAATACGAATATATGGCACTACATTCGAAATATTAGCGAATTCTCGAAGTGGCGATATTTGCGATAAAATTCGTGATTCGAATATTCGCGCCCAACACTAGAAAAGATGGTTTAGTTACCAGTGCATTACCAAAATGGAAGCAGACATACCTCCAAATACATACTGCAAAAGCAAAAAACGAAGTTAGCACATCCTGTAGAATGAAGTGAATGTGTAGGTTCACATCGTCATGGCTGAATCTGGCAGCGCTTGTCTTTCTCCAGCACTCCCATGGAAATGAAAGGAGCGACTGTACGCACCCAGACCAGCCCTTCATTACAGGGGACTGCACTGGGTACGGGGTTCCCGTTCTCGTGATCAGTGAGGGTCCCAGCAATAAGACCACCACCAATTTAATAGTTATCCCCTCTCCTTTAGATAGGAAATAACTTCACACAATCGGAATAAGCCTTTGAGGAAACATTAGTATGAGAACAATAGAACAAATCTATAAAAGTTATACTAATTTTTTTTCTAAGTTTAAATTATTATGATGTTCTAACAGTAATTTTATTGCAATTGTGAGGGAAACTCAATAATAAATGAAAACTGCTGTTTTATTCATTCTACAGATTAAGCTTCATTTACAGTATCTTCTCCATTGTGCAAATGTTTCCACGAGAGCTATTGAACTGTATATTTACTTTCTTATCCCATCAGCTTTCATTTTATTATAGCTGCCAAACAGTATTTGTTACAGTCTGTGTAATATAGATTAGTAATTTACAATGAACATTTTTAATCCACATATCCTATTTGATGTCAAATTATTTCTACTTGTTGTTAATTAGGCAGATGAAAGCAGAAGATCCCAACTCTTTGTTTGGAAGAGACTGCAAGACCAAAAACTAGAAGTCATTTCACACTGCACACTCTGCTATGGTAAGAGGGTTTTCAAACACAGGATTTTTTCCATGTATCTGGAAAAATATATAAATCATCACCACATGCTAGGTGCTATTAGGATGAATTAACCTAAGAATAGAGTTGAGCGGACACCTGGATGTTTGGGTTCGACAAGTTCGGCCGAAGTTCTAAAAAAGTTCGGTTCGGGATCCGAACTTAACCCGAGCTTGACCCTGAACCCGAACCCCATTGAAGTCAATGGGGACTCGAACTTTTGGGCACTAAAATGGCTGTAAAATAGCCCTGGAAACCCTGCAAACAAATGTGGATAGGGAAATGACTTAAAATAAAATAAATAAAAATCAAACATTATTAATTGGCAACTTGGAGGAGGAGGTGGATGTGGAGTAGGAGGTTGAAGAGGCGTCAGGTGGGAATTCCATCAGCAGCGCGTCTACCAGCTTGCGTTTGTAGTCACACATCTTTTGATGAGTAACAGACATTTTTACAAAATTTGGTTTCCTGCCAGCAATGCAAAGCAGGGGCTTTGAAATGTAGGCCCCTGGCACCCAGACAGGGGCCTACATACAGAGGAGAGGTTCATTCACAGCAAAACAGGCTTCATGTCATCCACCAATGCAACAGGCGATTTTCAGAAATGTAGGCCCCTGGCACCCAGTCAGAGGAGAGGTTAATTCATGGCAAAAAGAGGTTAATGTCACCCACCAATGGAACAAGCGATTTTTAGCAATTTAGGCCCCTGGCACCCAGACAGAGGGGAGGTTCATTCACGGCAAATAGTGGTTAATGTCACCCACCAATGGAACAGGCGATTTTCAGTAAGTTAGGCCCCTAGCACCCAGACAGAGGAGAGGTTAATTCATGGCAAAAAGTGGTTAATGTCACCCACCAATGGAACAGGCGATTTACAGAAATGTAGGCCCCTGGCACCCAGACAGAGGAGAGGTTTATTCACAGCAATAAGAGGTTATTGTCACCCACCAATGGAACAGGCGATTTTTAGTAAGTTAAGCCAATGGCACCCAGACAGAGGAGAGGTTCATTCACAGCAAAAAGAGGTTAATGTCACCCACCAATGGAACAGACGATTTTCAGAAACGTAGACCCCTGACACCCAGACAGAGGAGAGGTTAATTCATGGCAAAAAAAGGCTTCATGTCATCCACCAATGCAAAAGGTGATTTTCAGAAATGTAGGCCTCTGGCACCCAGACAGAGAAGAGGTTTATTCATGGCAATAAGAGGTTAATGTCACCCACCAATGGAACAGGCGATTTTCAGTAAGTTAGGCCCCTGGCACTCAGACAGAGGGGAGGTTAATTCACGGCAAAACAGGCTTCATGTCATCCACTAATAGTACAGTCGATTTTCAGTAAGTTAGTCCCCCTGGCACCCAGACAGAGGAGAGGTTCATTCACGGCAAAACAGGCTTTATGTCATCCACCAATGCAATGGTCGATTTTCAGAAATGTAGGCCCCTGGCACCCAGACAGAGGAGAGGTTTATTCACAGCAACACAGGCTTCATGTCACCCACCAATGACGTAAATGTGTACCCGAACTTTTGGGCACAAATATGGCTGTAACAAAGTCCTGGTAAGGACTATAGGGCTGCAAAAGGTAGCAAAATGTGGGTAAGTGCCCTGCAAATAATTGTGGATAGGGAAATAACAAAATAAAATACAACAAATAACAATTAAACATTATTAACCAGCAACACGGAGGAGGAGATGAATGCGGAGTCGGAGGTTGAGGAGGCGACGAATGTTGTGTTGTTGGTGGAAGCAGTGATGAAGGAGGAGGAGGGGGTATCTTAAAAGTTTTTTATTTTATTTTTTTGTATTTTTTTTTGTATTTTGTTTTTGTTTTTTAAAATTGGGGTAGCCCCCAAAATAATGGTACAAATAAAAAAAAGGATTCAATGAATAAGTGCACTGGAGTACAAGAATGTATGGTTGAGGCGGTTATAAATGTCTATTCTGCACAAGGTATGGACAAGTCCTGTGGGATCCATACCTGGTTTAATTTAATAAACGTGAGCTTGTCGCCCCCTGCCGTGCTAAATACACGTTCAGACAGTACACTGGCTGCAGGGCAGGCCAGCACCTCCAAGGCATAAAGGGCAAGCTCAGGCCATGTGGACAATTTGGAGACCCAGAAGTTGAATGGGGCAGAACCATCAGTCAGGTACTGAGGCAGTAACACAATAGATGGAAGAGTTGGG
>JAKVIS010002933.1:0-19866 GCA_033119425.1 Bufotes viridis | reverse complement strand
TCTCTCCTCTTCCTGGGTGTGGGGTCAAAGTAACTCAATGGTGGCTTCTCCTGTGGTGGCTGATATGATGCCAGAATATGTGCTGTGGGGCCTCTCTCCTCTTCCTGGGTGCAGGGGTCAAAAGTAACTCAATAGGTGGCTTCTCCTGTGGTGGCTGATATGATGCCAGAATATGTGCTGTGGTGCCTCTCTCCTCTTCCTGGGTGTGGGGGTCAAAGTAACTCAATGGTGGCTTCTCCTGTGGTGGCTGATATGATGCCAGAATATGTGCTGTGGGGCCTCTCTCCTCTTCCTGGGTGCGGGGGTCAAAGTAACTCAATGGTGGCTTCTCCTGTGGTGGTTAGTATGATGCCAGAATATGTGCTGTAGGGCCTCTCTCCTCTTCCTGGGTGCAGGGGTCAAAAGTAACTCAATGGTGGCTTCTCCTGTGGTGGCTGATATGATGCCAGAATATGTGCTGTGGGGAATCTCTCACTCTTCCTGGGTGCAGGGGTCAAAGTAACTAAATGGTGGCTTCTCCTGTGGTGGTTGATATGATGCCTGATTCTCTGCTGTGTAACCTCTCTCCTCCGTCTGGGTGTAGGGGTCAAAGTAACTAAATGGTGGCCTACTCCTGTGGTGGGTGATATGATGCCTGGTTCTCTGCTGTGGGACCTCTCTCCTTTGTCTGGGTGCTGTGGTCAAAATAATAGTAAGTGACCTTCTCCATTGGTGGGTGACTTGAAGCCTGATTCTGTGCTATGGGACCTCACTCCAATTAATATTGTTTAATTTTATTTATTTTATGTTAACTCATCATTTCCCTATCTACATTTGTTTGCAGGGATTTAACTACATTTGCTGCCTTTGCAGCCCTCTAGCCCTTTCCGGGTGTGTTTTACAGCCTTTTTAGTGCCCAAAAGTTCGGGTCCCCATTGACTTCTATGGGGTTCGGGTTCGGGATGAAGTTCGGGTCGAGTTCGGATCCCGAACCGAACATTTTTCGAAAGTTCGGCCGAACTCGTCGAACCCGAACATCCAGGTGTTCGCTCAACTCTAACCCTTGCTGTTTTCCTCCCTGGCAGCAGGCATGATGCTTCATTCTTCAGTCAGGTGTGGATCCATGCACCTCAACAGGTAAGGGCACCAATCAACAGGTAAGGGCACGTTTTTGTGTGTGTCAAATGAAGGTCTCAGCTTATGAAAGATTTGTTTGAGGGAACAAGTGGCGCTTCTGTGCAGATTGGAATACTGTCCAGCATCTATTAGCAAGCCCAGAACACAAAAGCCTTCTTAACTGTTCCTGATGGTATGGAAAACTGAACTCTTAGATTAACCCTCGTTACTCGCTTTCTCAACACAGGAATATAAAGCGGCCACCGAGAAAGCTAAGAGATTTTCTGTTTCTTGCTTTTTGGCCGCTGAAATGCAGGTGCAGTTCAGCTTAGCTTCTGCAACTCATCACCTCTCTTGAGATACCAAACCTTTTATGCATTTTTGGAGTTGGCAGAATGAGGATTCACCAGCCTGTCCACTCAAACTTCTGTGCTAGCACTAAATTAACTGAGCACCTCTAAACCTGAGCTACATGCTGCAGGAATCGAAAAGCAGATTCCAACCCAGTATTTTAATGCAGCTATAGTGAAAAGTGCTCACAAACTAGGTTTTCTCCTTGCTGACTTCTGTGGTTGCAATCCAATCCCTTGCCAACATGTCTTATTCATTGAAATGACAACTGTGTTTAACTGCAAATCAAAATGGCTGCCTCCAGAAAATCAATATGGCAGCCTCCATAAAAATTTCAATAGACGGAACACTGAGCGTGTCACAATGGAACCCTTCAGCATACATCGATGATGACATCACAATAGACCCTTGCTGTTTTCCTCCCTGGCAGCAGCCATGATGCTTCATTCTTCAGTCAGGTGTGGATCCATGCACCTCAACAGGTAAGGGCACAAATCAACAGGTAAGGGCATGTTTTTGTGTGCGTCAAACGAAGGTGTCAGATTATGAAAGATTTGTTTGAGGGAACTAGTGGCGCTTCTGTGCAGATTGGAATACTGTCCAGCGTCTATTAGCAAGCCCAGAACACAAAAGCCTTCTTAACTGTTCCTGATGGTATGGAAAACTGAACTCTTAGATTAACCCTCGTTACTCGCTTTCTCAACACAGGATTATAAAGCGGCCACTGACAAAGCTAAGCCTTTTCTGTTTCTTGCTTTTTGGCCGCTGAAATGCAGGTGCAGTTCAGCTTAGCTTCTGCAACTCACCACCTCTCATGAGATACTATACCTTTTATGCATTTTTGGAGTTGGCAGAATGAGGATGCACCAGCCTGTCCAATCAAAGTTCTGTGCTAGCACTAAATTAACTTAGCACCTCTGTAGCTGAGCTACATGCTCCAGGAATCGAAAAGCAGATTCCAACCCAGTATTTTAATGCAGCTATAGTGAAAAGTGCTCATAAACTAGGTTTTCTCCTTGCTGACTTCTGTGGTTGCAATCCAATCCCTTGCCAACATTTCTTATTCATTGAAATGACAACTGTGTTTAACTGCAAATCAAAATGGCTGCCTCCAGAAAATCAATATGGCAGCCTCCATAAAAATTTCAATAGACGGAACAATGAGCGTGTCACAATGGAACCCTTCAGCATACATGGATGATGACATCACAATGGACCCTTGCTGTTTTCCTCCCCTGGCAGCAGCCATGATGCTTCATTCTTCAGTCAGGTGTGGATCCATGCACCTCAACAGGTAAGGGCGCCAATCAACAGGTAAGGGCACGTTTTTGTGTGCGTCAAACGAAGGTGTCAGATTATGAAAGATTTGTTTGAGGGAACTAGTGGCGCTTCTGTGCAGATTGGAATACTGTCCAGCGTCTATTAGCAAGCTCCAGAACACAAAAGCCTTCTTAACTGTTCCTGATAGTATGGAAAACTGAACTCTTAGATTAACCCTCGTTACTCGCTTTCTCAACACAGGAATATAAAGCGGCCACCGACAAAGCTAAGCCTCTCATGAGATACCATACCTTTTATGCATTTTTGGAGTTGGCAGAATGAGGATTCACCAGCCTGTCCAATCAAAGTTCTGTGCTAGCACTAAATTAACTTAGCACCTCTGTAACTGAGCTACATGCTGCAGGAATCGAAAAGCAGATTGCAACCCAGTATTTTAATGCAGCTATAGTGAAAAGTGCTCATAAACTAGGTTTTCTCCTTGCTGACTTCTGTGGTTGCAATACAAACCCTTGCCAACATTTCTTATTCATTGAAATGACAACTGTGTTTAACTGCAAATCAAAATGGCTGCCTCCAGAAAATCAATATGGCAGCCTCCATAAAAATTTCAATAGACGGAACACTGAGGCGTGTCACAATGGAACCATTCAGCATACATGGATGATGACATCACTATAGACCCTTGCTGTTTTCCTCCTGGCAGCAGCCATGATGCTTCATTCTTCAGTCAGGTGTGGATCCATGCACCTCAACAGGTAAGGGCACCAATCAACAGGTAAGGGCACGTTTTTGTGTGCGTCAAACGAAGGTGTCAGATTATGAAAGTTTTGTTTGAGGGAACTAGTGGCGCTTCTGTGCAGATTGGAATACTGTCCAGCGTCTATTAGCAAGCCCAGAACACAAAAGCCTTCTTAACTGTTCCTGATGGTATGGAAAACTGAACTCTTAGATTAACCCTCGTTACTCGCTTTCTCAACACAGGAATATAAAGTGGCCACCGACAAAGCTAAGCCTTTTCTGTTTCTTGCTTTTTGGCCGCTGAAATGCAGGTGCAGTTCAGCTTAGCTTCTGAAACTCACCACCTCTCATGATATACCATACCTTTTATGCATTTTTGGAGTTGGCAGAATGAGGATGCACCAGCCTGTCCAATCAAAGTTCTGTGCTAGAACTAAATTAACTTAGCACCTCTGTAACTGAGCTACATGCTGCAGGAATCGAAAAGCAGATTCCAACCCAGTATTTTAATGCAGCTATAGTGAAAAGTGCTCATAAACTAGGTTTTCTCCTTTCTGACTTCTGTGGTTGCAATACAAACCCTTGCCAACATTTCTTATTCATTGAAATGACAACTTTGTTTAACTGCAAATCAAAATGGCTGCCTCCAGAAAATCAATATGGCAGCCTCCATAAAAATTTCAATAGACGGAACACTGAGCGTGTCACAATGGAACCCTTCAGAATACATGGATGATGACATCACAATGGACCCTTACTGTTTTCCTCCCTGGCAGCAGTCATGATGTTTCATTCTTCAGTCAGGTGTGGATCCATGCACCTCAACAGGTAAGGGCACCAATCAACAGGTAAGGGCACGTTTTTGTGTGTGTCAAACGAAGGTCTCAGCTTATGAAAGATTTGTTTGAGGGAACAAGTGGCGCTTCTGTGCAGATTGGAATACTGTCCAGCATCTATTAGCAAGCCCAGAACACAAAAGCCTTCTTGACTGTTTCTGATGGTATGGAAAACTGAACTCTTAGATTAACCCACGTTACTCACTTTCTCAACACAGGAATATAAAGCGGCCACCGAGAAAGCTAAGAGATTTTCTGTTTCTTGCATTTTGACCGCTGAAATGCCAGTGCAGTTCAGCTTAACTTCTGCAACTCACCACCTCTCATGAGATAATATACCTTTATGCATTTTTGGAGTTGGCAGAATGAGGATGCACCAGCCTGTCCAATCAAAGTTCTGTGCTAGCACTAAATTACCTTAGCACCTCTGTAACTGAGCTACATGCTGCAGGAATCCAAAAGCAGATTCCAACCCAGTATTTTAATGCAGCTATAGTGAAAAGTGCTCATAAACTAGGTTTTCTCCTTGCTGACTTTTGTGGTTGCAATCCAATCCCTTGCGAACATTTCTTATTCATTGAAATGACAACTGTGTTTAACTGCAAATCAAAATGGCTGCCTCCAGAAAATCAATATGGCAGCCTCCATAAAAATTTCAATAGACGGAACACTGAGCGTGTCACAATGGAACCCTTCAGCATACATGGATGATGACATCACAATGGACCCTTGCTGTTTTCCTCCCTGGCAGCAGCCATGATGCTTCATTCTTCAGTCAGGTATGGATCCATGCACCTCAACAGGTAAGGGCACCAATCAACAGGTAAGGGCACGTTTTTGTGTGCGCCAAACGAAGGTGTCAGATTATGAAAGATTTGTTTGAGGGAACTAGTGGCACTTCTGTGCAGATTGGAATACTGTCCAGCGTCTATTAGCAAGCCCAGAACACAAAAGCCTTCTTAACTGTTCCTGATGGTATGGAAAACTGAACTCTTAGATTAACCCTCGTTACTCGCTTCTCAACACAGGAATATAAAGCGCCACCGACAAAGCTAAGCCTTTTCTGTTTCTTGCTTTTTGGCCGCTGAAATGCAGGTGCAGTTCAGCTTAGCTTCTGAAACTCACCACCTCTCATGATATACCATACCTTTATGCATTTTTGGAGTTGGCAGAATGAGGATGCACCAGCCTGTCCAATAAAAGTTCTGTGCTAGAACTAAATTAACGTAGCACCTCTGTAACTGAGCTACATGCTGCAGGAATTGAAAAGTAGATTCCAACCCAGTATTTTAATGCAGCTATAGTGAAAAGTGCTCATAAACTAGGTTTTCTCCTTGCTGACCTCTGTGGTTGCAATACAAACCCTTGCCAACATTTCTTATTCATTGAAATGACAACTGTGTTTAACTGCAAATCAAAATGGCTGCCTCCAGAAAATCAATATAGCAGCCTCCATAAAAATTTCAATAGACGGAACACTGAGCGTGTCACAATGGAACCCTTCAGCATACATGGATGATGACATCACAATAGACCCTTGCTGTTTTCCTCCCTGGCAGCAGCCATGATGCTTCATTCTTCAGTCAGGTGTGAATCCATGCACCTCAACAGGTAAGGGCACCAATCAACAGGTAAGGGCACGTTTTTGTGTGCGCCAAACGAAGGTGTCAGATTATGAAAGTATTTGTTTGAGGGAACTAGTGGCGCTTCTGTGCAGATTGAATACTGTCCAGCGTCTATTAGCAAGCCCAGAACACAAAAGCCTTCTTAACTGTTCCTGATGGTATGGAAAACTGAACTCTTAGATTAACCCTCGTTACTCGCTTCTCAACACAGGATTATAAAGCGGCCACTGACAAAGCTAAGCCTTTTCTGTTTCTTGCTTTTGGCCGCTGAAATGCAGGTGCAGTTCAGCTTAGCTTCTGCAACTCACCACCTCTCATGAGATACCATACCATTTATGCATTTTTGGAGTTGGCAGAATGAGGATGCACCAGCCTGTCCAATCAAAGTTCTGTGCTAGCACTAAATGAACTTAGCACCTCTGTAACTGAGCTACATGCTGCAGGAATCCAAAAGCAGATTCCAACCCAGTATTTTAATGCAGCTATAGTGAAAAGTGCTCATAAACTAGGTTTTCTCCTTGCTGACTTCTGTGGTTGCAATCCAATCCCTTGCCAACATTTCTTATTCATCGAAATGACAGCTGTGTTTAACTGCAAACCAAAATGGCAGCCTCCAGAAAATAAATATGGCAGCCTCCATAAAAATTTCAATAGACAGAACACTGAGCGTGTCACAATGGAACCCTTCAGCATACATGGATGATGACATCACAATAGACCCTTGCTGTTTTCCTCCCTGGCAGCAGTCATGATGTTTCATTCTTCAGTCAGGTGTGGATCCATGCACCTCAACAGGTAAGGGCACGTTTTTGTGTGTGTCAAACGAAGGTCTCAGCTTATGAAAGATTTGTTTGAGGGAACAACTGGCGCTTCTGTGCAGATTGGAATACTGTCCAGCATCTATTAGCAAGCCCAGAACACACAAGCCTTCTTAACTGTTCCTGATGGTATGGAAAACTGAACTCTTAGATTAACCCTCGTTACTCGCTTCTCAACACAGGAATATAAAGCGGCCACCGACAAAGCTAAGCCTTTTCTGTTTCTGCTTTTGGCCGCTGAAATGCAGGTGCAGTTCAGCTTAGCTTCTGCAACTCACCACCTCTCATGAGATACCATACCTTTTATGCATTTTTGGAGTTGGCAGAATGAGGATGCACCAGCCTATCCAATCAAAGTTCTGTGCTAGCACTAAATGACCTTAGTATCTCTGTAACTGAGCTACATGCTGCAGGAATCCAAAAGCAGATTCCAACCCAGTATTTTAATGCAGCTATAGTGAAAAGTGTTCATAAACTAGGTTTTCTCCTTGCTGACTTCTGTGGTTGCAATCCAAACCCTTGCCAACATTTCTTATTCATTGAAATGACAACTGTGTTTAACTGCAAATCAAAATGGCTGCCTCCAGAAAATCAATATGGCAGCCTCCATAAAAATTTTAATAGACGGAACACTGAGCGTGTCACAATGGAACCCTTCAGCATACATGGATGATGACATCACAATGGACCCTTGCTGTTCTCCTCCCTGGCAGCAGCCATGATGCTTTATTCTTCAGTCAGGTGTGGATCCATGCACCTCAACAGGTAAGGACACCAATCAACAAGTAAGGGCACGTTTTTGTAGTGCGTCAAACGAAGGTGTCAGATTATGAAAGATTTGTTTGAGGGAACTAGTGGCGCTTCTGTGCAGATTGGAATACTGTCCAGCGTCTATTAGCAAGCCCAGAACACAAAAGCCTTCTTAACTGTTCCTGATGGTATGGAAAACTGAACTCTTAGATTAACCCTCGTTACTCGCTTTCTCAACACAGGATTATAAAGCGGCCACTGACAAAGCTAAGCCTTTTCTGTTTCTTGCTTTTTGGCCGCTGAAATGCAGGTGCAGTTCAGCTTAGCTTCTGCAACTCACCACCTCTCATGAGATACCATACCTTTTATGCATTTTTGGAGTTGGCAGAATGAGGATGCACCAGCCTGTCCAATCAAAGTTCTGTGCTAGCACTAAATGAACTTAGCACCTCTGTAACTGAGCTACATGCTGCAGGAATCCAAAAGCAGATTCCAACCCAGTATATTAATGCAGCTATAGTGAAAAGTGCTCATAAACTAGGTTTTCTCCTTGCTGACTTCTGTGGTTGCAATCCAATCCCTTGCCAACATTTCTTATTCATTGAAATGACAGCTGTGTTTAACTGCAAATCAAAATGGCAGCCTCCAGAAAATAAATATGGCAGCCTCCATAAAAATTTCAATAGACGGAACACTGAGCGTGTCACAATGGAAACCCTTCAGCATACATGGATGATGACATCACAATAGACCCTTGCTGTTTTCCTCCCTGGCAGCAGGCATGATGTTTCATTCTTCAGTCAGGTGTGGATCCATGCACCTCAACAGGTAAGGGCACCAATCAACAGGTAAGGGCACGTTTTTGTGTGTGTCAAATGAAGGTCTCAGCTTATGAAAGATTTGTTTGAGGGAACAAGTGGCGCTTCTGTGCAGATTGGAATACTGTCCAGCATCTATTAGCAAGCCCAGAACACAAAAGCCTTCTTAACTGTTCCTGATGGTATGGAAAACTGAACTCTTAGATTAACCTCGTTACTCGCTTCTCAACACAGGAATATAAAGCGGCCACCGAGAAAGCTAAGAGATTTTCTGTTTCTTGCTTTTTGGCCGCTGAAATGCAGGTGCAGTTCAGCTTAGCTTCTGCAACTCATCACCTCTCTTGAGATACCAAACCTTTTATGCATTTTTGGAGTTGGCAGAATGAGGATTCACCAGCCTGTCCACTCAAACTTCTGTGCTAGCACTAAATTAACTGAGCACCTCTAAACCTGAGCTACATGCTGCAGGAATCGAAAAGCAGATTCCAACCCAGTATTTTAATGCAGCTATAGTGAAAAGTGCTCACAAACTAGGTTTTCTCCTTGCTGACTTCTGTGGTTGCAATCCAATCCCTTGCCAACATGTCTTATTCATTGAAATGACAACTGTGTTTAACTGCAAATCAAAATGGCTGCCTCCAGAAAATCAATATGGCAGCCTCCATAAAAATTTCACTAGACGGAACACTGAGCGTGTCACAATGGAACCCTTCAGCATACATCGATGATGACATCACAATAGACCCTTGCTGTTTTCCTCCCTGGCAGCAGCCATGATGCTTCATTCTTCAGTCAGGTGTGGATCCATGCACCTCAACAGGTAAGGGCACAAATCAACAGGTAAGGGCATGTTTTTGTGTAAGCGCCAAACGAAGGTGTCAGATTATGAAAGATTTGTTTGAGGGAACTAGTGGCGCTTCTGTGCAGATTGGAATACTGTCCAGCGTCTATTAGCAAGCCCAGAACACAAAAGCCTTCTTAACTGTTCCTGATGGTATGGAAAACTGAACTCTTAGATTAACCCTCGTTACTCGCTTCTCAACACAGGATTATAAAGCGGCCACTGACAAAGCTAAGCCTTTTCTGTTTCTTGCTTTTTGGCCGCTGAAATGCAGGTGCAGTTCAGCTTAGCTTCTGCAACTCACCACCTCTCATGAGATACTATACCTTTTATGCATTTTTGGAGTTGGCAGAATGAGGATGCACCAGCCTGTCCAATCAAAGTTCTGTGCTAGCACTAAATTAACTTAGCACCTCTGTAGCTGAGCTACATGCTCCAGGAATCGAAAAGCAGATTCCAACCCAGTATTTTAATGCAGCTATAGTGAAAAGTGCTCATAAACTAGGTTTTCTCCTTGCTGACTTCTGTGGTTGCAATCCAATCCCTTGCCAACATTTCTTATTCATTGAAATGACAACTGTGTTTAACTGCAAATCAAAATGGCTGCCTCCAGAAAATCAATATGGCAGCCTCCATAAAAATTTCAATAGACGGAACAATGAGCGTGTCACAATGGAACCCTTCAGCATACATGGATGATGACATCACAATGGACCCTTGCTGTTTTCCTCCCTGGCAGCAGCCATGATGCTTCATTCTTCAGTCAGGTGTGGATCCATGCACCTCAACAGGTAAGGGCGCCAATCAACAGGTAAGGGCACGTTTTTGTGTGCGTCAAACGAAGGTGTCAGATTATGAAAGATTTGTTTGAGGGAACTAGTGGCGCTTCTGTGCAGATTGGAATACTGTCCAGCGTCTATTAGCAAGCCCAGAACACAAAAGCCTTCTTAACTGTTCCTGATAGTATGGAAAACTGAACTCTTAGATTAACCCTCGTTACTCGCTTTCTCAACACAGGAATATAAAGCGGCCACCGACAAAGCTAAGCCTCTCATGAGATACCATACCTTTTATGCATTTTTGGAGTTGGCAGAATGAGGATTCACCAGCCTGTCCAATCAAAGTTCTGTGCTAGCACTAAATTAACTTAGCACCTCTGTAACTGAGCTACATGCTGCAGGAATCGAAAAGCAGATTGCAACCCAGTATTTTAATGCAGCTATAGTGAAAAGTGCTCATAAACTAGGTTTTCTCCTTGCTGACTTCTGTGGTTGCAATACAAACCCTTGCCAACATTTCTTATTCATTGAAATGACAACTGTGTTTAACTGCAAATCAAAATGGCTGCCTCCAGAAAATCAATATGGCAGCCTCCATAAAAATTTCAATAGACGGAACACTGAGCGTGTCACAATGGAACCATTCAGCATACATGGATGATGACATCACTATAGACCCTTGCTGTTTTCCTCCTGGCAGCAGCCATGATGCTTCATTCTTCAGTCAGGTGTGGATCCATGCACCTCAACAGGTAAGGGCACCAATCAACAGGTAAGGGCACGTTTTTGTGTGCGCCAAACGAAGGTGTCAGATTATGAAAGTTTTGTTTGAGGGAACTAGTGGCGCTTCTGTGCAGATTGGAATACTGTCCAGCGTCTATTAGCAAGCCCAGAACACAAAAGCCTTCTTAACTGTTCCTGATGGTATGGAAAACTGAACTCTTAGATTAACCCTCGTTACTCGCTTTCTCAACACAGGAATATAAAGTGGCCACCGACAAAGCTAAGCCTTTTCTGTTTCTTGCTTTTTGGCCGCTGAAATGCAGGTGCAGTTCAGCTTAGCTTCTGAAACTCACCACCTCTCATGATATACCATACCTTTTATGCATTTTTGGAGTTGGCAGAATGAGGATGCACCAGCCTGTCCAATCAAAGTTCTGTGCTAGAACTAAATTAACTTAGCACCTCTGTAACTGAGCTACATGCTGCAGGAATCGAAAAGCAGATTCCAACCCAGTATTTTAATGCAGCTATAGTGAAAAGTGCTCATAAACTAGGTTTTCTCCTTTCTGACTTCTGTGGTTGCAATACAAACCCTTGCCAACATTTCTTATTCATTGAAATGACAACTTTGTTTAACTGCAAATCAAAATGGCTGCCTCCAGAAAATCAATATGGCAGCCTCCATAAAAATTTCAATAGACGGAACACTGAGCGTGTCACAATGGAACCCTTCAGAATACATGGATGATGACATCACAATGGACCCTTACTGTTTTCCTCCCTGGCAGCAGTAATGATGTTTCATTCTTCAGTCAGGTGTGGATCCATGCACCTCAACAGGTAAGGGCACCAATCAACAGGTAAGGGCACGTTTTTGTGTGTGTCAAACGAAGGTCTCAGCTTATGAAAGATTTGTTTGAGGGAACAAGTGGCGCTTCTGTGCAGATTGGAATACTGTCCAGCATCTATTAGCAAGCCCAGAACACAAAAGCCTTCTTGACTGTTTCTGATGGTATGGAAAACTGAACTCTTAGATTAACCCACGTTACTCACTTTCTCAACACAGGAATATAAAGCGGCCACCGAGAAAGCTAAGAGATTTTCTGTTTCTTGCATTTTGACCGCTGAAATGCCAGTGCAGTTCAGCTTAACTTCTGCAACTCACCACCTCTCATGAGATAATATACCTTTTATGCATTTTTGGAGTTGGCAGAATGAGGATGCACCAGCCTGTCCAATCAAAGTTCTGTGCTAGCACTAAATTACCTTAGCACCTCTGTAACTGAGCTACATGCTGCAGGAATCCAAAAGCAGATTCCAACCCAGTATTTTAATGCAGCTATAGTGAAAAATGCTCATAAACTAGGTTTTCTCCTTGCTGACTTTTGTGGTTGCAATCCAATCCCTTGCGAACATTTCTTATTCATTGAAATGACAACTGTGTTTAACTGCAAATCAAAATGGCTGCCTCCAGAAAATCAATATGGCAGCCTCCATAAAAATTTCAATAGACGGAACACTGAGCGTGTCACAATGGAACCCTTCAGCATACATGGATGATGACATCACAATGGACCCTTGCTGTTTTCCTCCCTGGCAGCAGCCATGATGCTTCATTCTTCAGTCAGGTATGGATCCATGCACCTCAACAGGTAAGGGCACCAATCAACAGGTAAGGGCACGTTTTTGTGTGCGCCAAACGAAGGTGTCAGATTATGAAAGATTTGTTTGAGGGAACTAGTGGCACTTCTGTGCAGATTGGAATACTGTCCAGCGTCTATTAGCAAGCCCAGAACACAAAAGCCTTCTTAACTGTTCCTGATGGTATGGAAAACTGAACTCTTAGATTAACCCTCGTTACTCGCTTTCTCAACACAGGAATATAAAGCGGCCACCGACAAAGCTAAGCCTTTTCTGTTTCTTGCTTTTTGGCCGCTGAAATGCAGGTGCAGTTCAGCTTAGCTTCTGAAACTCACCACCTCTCATGATATACCATACCTTTTATGCATTTTTGGAGTTGGCAGAATGAGGATGCACCAGCCTGTCCAATAAAAGTTCTGTGCTAGAACTAAATTAACGTAGCACCTCTGTAACTGAGCTACATGCTGCAGGAATTGAAAAGTAGATTCCAACCCAGTATTTTAATGCAGCTATAGTGAAAAGTGCTCATAAACTATGTTTTCTCCTTGCTGACCTCTGTGGTTGCAATACAAACCCTTGCCAACATTTCTTATTCATTGAAATGACAACTGTGTTTAACTGCAAATCAAAATGGCTGCCTCCAGAAAATCAATATAGCAGCCTCCATAAAAATTTCAATAGACGGAACACTGAACGTGTCACAATGGAACCCTTCAGCATACATGGATGATGACATCACAATAGACCCTTGCTGTTTTCCTCCCTGGCAGCAGCCATGATGCTTCATTCTTCAGTCAGGTGTGAATCCATGCACCTCAACAGGTAAGGGCACGTTTTTGTGTGCGTCAAACGAAGGTGTCAGATTATGAAATATTTGTTTGAGGGAACTAGTGGCGCTTCTGTGCAGATTGGAATACTGTCCAGCGTCTATTAGCAAGCCCAGAACACACAAGCCTTCTTAACTGTTCCTGATGGTATGGAAAACTGAACTCTTAGATTAACCCTCGTTACTCGCTTTCTCAACACAGGATTATAAAGCGGCCACTGACAAAGCTAAGCCTTTTCTGTTTCTTGCTTTTTGGCCGCTGAAATGCAGGTGCAGTTCAGCTTAGCTTCTGCAACTCACCACCTCTCATGAGATACCATACCATTTATGCATTTTTGGAGTTGGCAGAATGAGGATGCACCAGCCTGTCCAATCAAAGTTCTGTGCTAGCACTAAATGAACTTAGCACCTCTGTAACTGAGCTACATGCTGCAGGAATCCAAAAGCAGATTCCAACCCAGTATTTTAATGCAGCTATAGTGAAAAGTGCTCATAAACTAGGTTTTCTCCTTGCTGACTTCTGTGGTTGCAATCCAATCCCTTGCCAACATTTCTTATTCATCGAAATGACAGCTGTGTTTAACTGCAAACCAAAATGGCAGCCTCCAGAAAATAAATATGGCAGCCTCCATAAAAATTTCAATAGACAGAACACTGAGCGTGTCACAATGGAACCCTTCAGCATACATGGATGATGACATCACAATAGAACCTTGCTGTTTTCCTCCCTGGCAGCAGTCATGATGTTTCATTCTTCAGTCAGGTGTGGATCCATGCACCTCAACAGGTAAGGGCACGTTTTTGTGTGTGTCAAACGAAGGTCTCAGCTTATGAAAGATTTGTTTGAGGGAACAACTGGCGCTTCTGTGCAGATTGGAATACTGTCCAGCATCTATTAGCAAGCCCAGAACACACAAGCCTTCTTAACTGTTCCTGATGGTATGGAAAACTGAACTCTTAGATTAACCCTCGTTACTCGCTTCTCAACACAGGAATATAAAGCGGCCACCGACAAAGCTAAGCCTTTTCTGTTTCTTGCTTTTTGGCCGCTGAAATGCAGGTGCAGTTCAGCTTAGCTTCTGCAACTCACCACCTCTCATGAGATACCATACCTTTTATGCATTTTTGGAGTTGTCAGAATGAGGATGCACCAGCCTATCCAATCAAAGTTCTGTGCTAGCACTAAATGACCTTAGTATCTCTGTAACTGAGCTACATGCTGCAGGAATCCAAAAGCAGATTCCAACCCAGTATTTTAATGCAGCTATAGTGAAAAGTGTTCATAAACTAGGTTTTCTCCTTGCTGACTTCTGTGGTTGCAATCCAAACCCTTGCCAACATTTCTTATTCATTGAAATGACAACTGTGTTTAACTGCAAATCAAAATGGCTGCCTCCAGAAAATCAATATGGCAGCCTCCATAAAAATTTTAATAGACGGAACACTGAGCATGTCACAATGGAACCCTTCAGCATACATGGATGATGACATCACAATGGACCCTTGCTGTTCTCCTCCCTGGCAGCAGCCATGATGCTTTATTCTTCAGTCAGGTGTGGATCCATGCACCTCAACAGGTAAGGACACCAATCAACAAGTAAGGGCACGTTTTTGTGTGCGTCAAACGAAGGTGTCAGATTATGAAAGATTTGTTTGAGGGAACTAGTGGCGCTTCTGTGCAGATTGGAATACTGTCCAGCGTCTATTAGCAAGCCCAGAACACAAAAGCCTTCTTAACTGTTCCTGATGGTATGGAAAACTGAACTCTTAGATTAACCCTCGTTACTCGCTTTCTCAACACAGGATTATAAAGCGGCCACTGACAAAGCTAAGCCTTTTCTGTTTCTTGCTTTTTGGCCGCTGAAATGCAGGTGCAGTTCAGCTTAGCTTCTGCAACTCACCACCTCTCATGAGATACCATACCTTTTATGCATTTTTGGAGTTGGCAGAATGAGGATGCACCAGCCTGTCCAATCAAAGTTCTGTGCTAGCACTAAATGAACTTAGCACCTCTGTAACTGAGCTACATGCTGCAGGAATCCAAAAGCAGATTCCAACCCAGTATATTAATGCAGCTATAGTGAAAAGTGCTCATAAACTAGGTTTTCTCCTTGCTGACTTCTGTGGTTGCAATCCAATCCCTTGCCAACATTTCTTATTCATTGAAATGACAGCTGTGTTTAACTGCAAATCAAAATGGCAGCCTCCAGAAAATAAATATGGCAGCCTCCATAAAAATTTCAATAGACGGAACACTGAGCGTGTCACAATGGAACCCTTCAGCATACATGGATGATGACATCACAATAGACCCTTGCTGTTTTCCTCCCTGGCAGCAGCCATGATGTTTCATTCTTCAGTCAGGTGTGGATCCATAGACCTCAACATGTAAGGGCACCAATCAAAATGTAAGGGCACGTTTTTTTGTGTGTCAAACGATGGTCTCAGCTTATGAAAGATTTGTTTGAGAGAACAAGTGGCGCTTCTGTGCAGATTGGAATACTGTCCAGCATCTATTAGCAAGCCCAGAACACAAATGCCTTCTTAACTGTTCCTTATGGTATGGAAAACTGAACTCTTAGATTAACCCTCGTTACTCGCTTCTCAACACAGGAATATAAAGCGGCCACCGACAAAGCTAAGCCTTTTCTGTTTCTTGCTTTTTGGCCGCTGAAATGCAGGTGCAGTTCAGCTTAGCTTCTGCAACTCACCACCTCTCATGAGATACTATACCTTTTCTGCATTTTTGGAGTTGGCACAATGAGGATGCACCAGCCTGTCCAATCAAAGTTCTGTGCTAGCACTAAATTAACTTAGCACCTCTGTAGCTGAGCTATATGCTGCAGGAATCAAAAAGCAGATTCCAACCCAGTATTTTAATGCAGCTATAGTGAAAAGTGCTCATAAACTAGGTTTTCTCCTTGCTGACTTCTGTGGTTGCAATCCAATCCCTTGCCAACATTTCTTATTCATTGAAATGACAACTGTGTTTAACTGCAAATCAAAATGGCTGCCTCCAGAAAATCAATATGGCAGCCTCCATAAAAATTTCAATAGACGTTACACTAAGCGTGTTACAATGGAACCCTTAAGCATACATGGATGATGACATCACAATGGACCCTTGCTGTTTTCCTCCCTGGCAGCAACCATGATGCTTTATTCTTCAGTCAGGTGTGGATCCATGCACACCAACAGGTAAGGGCGCCAATCAACAGGTAAGGTCACGTTTTGTAGTGCGTCAAACGAAGGTGTCAGATTATGAAAGATTTGTTTGAGGGAACTAGTGGCGCTTCTGTGCAGATTGGAATACTGTCCAGCGTCTATTAGCAAGCCCAGAACACAAAAGCCTTCTTAACTGTTCCTGATGGTATGGAAAACTGAACTCTTAGATTAACCCTCGTTACTCGCTTTCTCAACACAGGAATATAAAGCGGCCACCGAGAAAGCTAAGAGATTTTCTGTTTCTTGCTTTTTGGCCGCTGAAATGCAGGTGCAGTTCAGCTTAGCTTCTGCAACTCACCACCTCTCATGAGATACCATACCTTTATGCATTTTTGGAGTTGGCAGAATGAGGATGCACCAGCCTGTCCAATCAAAGTTCTGTGCTAGCACTAAATGAACTTAGCACCTCTGTAACTGAGCTACATGCTGCAGGAATCCAAAAGCAGATTCCAACCCAGTATTTTAATGCAGCTATAGTGAAAAGTGCTCATAAACTAGGTTTTCTGCTTGCTGACTTCTGTGGTTGCAATCCAATCCCTTGCCAACATTTCTTATTCATTGAAATGACAACTGTGTTTAACTGCAAATCAAAATGGCAGCCTCCAGAAAATAAATATGGCAGCCTCCATAAAAATTTCAATAGACAGAACACTGAGCGTGTCACAATGGAACCCTTCAGCATACATGGATGATGACATCACAATAGACCCTTGCTGTTTTCCCTCCCTGGCAGCAGCCATGATGTTTCATTCTTCAGTCAGGTGTGGATCCATGCACCTCAACAGGTAAGGGCACCAATCAACAGGTAAGGGCACGTTTTGTGTGTGTCAAACGAAGGTCTCAGCTTATGAAAGATTTGTTTGAGGGAACAAGTGGCGCTTCTGTGCAGATTGGAATACTGTCCAGCATCTATTAGCAAGCCCAGAACACAAAAGCCTTCTTAACTGTTCCTGATGGTATGGAAAACTGAACTCTTAGATTAACCCTCGTTACTCGCTTCTCAACACAGGATTATAAAGCGGCCACTGACAAAGCTAAGCCTTTTCTGTTTCTTGCTTTTTGGCCGCTGAAATGCAGGTGCAGTTCAGCTAAGCTTCTGCAACTCACCACCTCTCATGAGATACCATACCTTTTATGCATTTTGGAGTTGGCAGAATGAGGATGCACCAGCCTGTCCAATCAAAGTTCTTTGCTAGCACTAAATGAACTTAGCAACTCTGTAACTGAGCTACATGCTGCAGGAATCCAAAAGCAGATTCCAACCCAGTATTTTAATGCAGCTATAGTGAAAAGTGCTCATAAACTAGGTTTTCTCCTTGCTGACTTCTGTGGTTGCAATCCAATCCCTTGCCAACATTTCTTATTCATTGAAATGACAGCTGTGTTTAACTGCAAATCAAAATGGCAGCCTCCAGAAAATAAATATGGCAGCCTCCTTAAAAATTTCAAAAGACGGAACACTGAGCGTGTCACAATGGAACCCTTCAGCATACATGGATGATGACATCACAATAGACCCTTGCTGTTTTCCTCACTGGCAGCAGCCATGATGCTTCATTCTTCAGTCAGGTGTGGATCCATGCACCTCAACAGGTAAGGGCACCAATCAACAGGTAAGGGCACGTTTTTGTGTGCGTCAAACAAAGGTGTCAGATTATGAAAGATTTGTTTGAGGGAACTAGTGGCGCTTCTGTGCAAATTGGAATACTGTCCAGCATCTATTAGCAAGCCCAGAACACAAAAGACTTCTCAACTTTTCCTGATGGTATGGAAAACTGAACTCTTAGATTAACCCTCGTTACTCGCTTTCTCAACATAGGAATATAAAGCGGCCACCGACAAAGCTAAGCCTTTTCTGTTTCTTGCTTTTTGGCCGCTGAAATGGAGGTGCAGTTCAGCTTAGCTTCTGCAACTCACGACCTCTCATGAGATACCATACCTTTTATGCATTTTTGGAGTTGGCAGAATGAGGATGCACCAGCCTGTCCAATCAAAGTTATGTGCTAGCACTAAATTAACTTAGCACCTCTGTAGCTGAGCTACATGCTGCAGGAATCAAAAAGCAGATTCCAACCCAGTATTTTAATGCAGCTATAGTGAAAAGTGCTCATAAACTAGGTTTTCTCCTTGCTGACTTCTGTGGTTGCAATCCAATCCCTTGCCAACATTTCTTATTCATCGAAATGACAGCTGTGTTTAACTGCAAACCAAAATGGCAGCCTCCAGAAAATAAATATGGCAGCCTCCATAAAAATTTCAATAGACAGAACACTAAGTGTGTTACAATGGTACCCTTCAGCATACATGGATGATGACATCACAATGGACCCTTGCTGTTTTCCTCCCTGGCAGCAGCCATGATGCTTCATTCTTCAGTCAGGTGTGGATCCATGCACCTCAACAGGTAAGGTCACCAATCAACAGGTAAGGGCACGTTTTTGTGTGCGTCAAACGAGGGTGTCAGATTATGAAAGATTTGATTGAGGGAACTAGTGGCGCTTCTGTGCAGATTGGAATACTGTCCAGCATCTATTAGCAAGCCCAGAACACAAAAGCCTTCTTAACTGTTCCTGATGGTATGGAAAACTGAACTCTTAGATTAACCCTCGTTACTCGCTTTCTCAACACAGGAATATAAAGCGGCCACCGACAAAGCTAAGCCTTTTCTGTTTCTTGCTTTCTGGCCGCTGAGATGCAGGTGCAGTTCAGCTTAGCTTCTGCAACTCACCACCTCTCATGAGGTACCATACCTTTTATGCATTTTTGGAGTTGGCAGAATGAGGATGCACCAGCCTATCCAATCAAAGTTCTGTGCTAGCACTAAATTAACTTAGCACTTCTGTAACTGAGCTACATGCTGCAGGAATCCAAAAGCAGATTCCAACCCAGTATTTTAATGCAGCTAAAGTGAAAAGCGCTCATAAACTAGGTTTTCTCCTTGCTGACTTCTGTGGTTGCAATCCAAACCCTTGCCAACATTTCTTATTCATTGAAATGACAACTGTGTTTAACTGCAAATCAAAATGGCTGCCTCCAGAAAATCAATATGGCAGCCTCCATAAAAATTTCAATAGACGGAACACTGAGCGTGTCACAATGGAACCCTTCAGCATACATGGATGATGACATCACAATGGACCCTTGCTGTTTTCCTCCCTGGCAGCAGCCATGATGCTTCATTCTTCAGTCAGGTGTGGATCCATGCACCTCAACAGGTAAGGGCACCAATCAACAGGTAAGGGCACGTTTTTGTGTGTGTCAAACGAAGGTGTCAGCTTATGAACGATTTGTTTGAGGGAACTAGTGGCGCTTCTGTGTAGATTGGAATACTGTCCAGCGTCTATTAGCAAGCCCAGAACACAAAGGCCTTCTTAACTTTTCCTGATGGTATGGAAAAATGAACTTTTAGAGTAACCCTCGTTACTCGCTTTCTCAACACAGGAATATAAAGCGGCCACCGACAAAGCTAAGCCTTTTCTGTTTCTTGCTTTTTGGCCGCTGAAATGCAGGTGCAGTTCA
>JAKVIS010002932.1:0-19897 GCA_033119425.1 Bufotes viridis | reverse complement strand
TACATAAGGCCGAAAAAAGACATCTGTCCATCCAGTTCGGCCTGTCATCCTGCTAGTTGATCCAGAGGAAAGAAGTACTCCCTGGATCAACGACCCCTCTCTAGTAGCTGTAGCCTGTAATATTATTACACTCCAGGAATACATCCAGGCCCCTCTTGAATTCCTTCATTGTACTCACCATCACCACCTCCTCAGGCAGAGAGTTCTATAGTTTCACTGCTCTTACCGTGAAGAATCCTTTTCTATGTTTGTGTACAAACCTTCTTTCCTCCAGACGCAGAGGATGTCCCCTCGTCACAGTCCTGGGGATAAATAGATGATGGGACAGATCTCTGTACTGACCCCTGATATATTTATACATAGTGATTAGATCTCCCCTCAGTCGTCTTTTTTCTAAAGTGAATAACCCTAATTTTGATAATCTTTCAGGGTACTGTAGATCCCTCATTCCAGTTATTACTTTAGTTGCCCTCCTCTGAACCCTCTCCAGCTCTGCTATGTCTGCCTTGTTCACAGGAGCCCAGAACTGTACACAGTACTCCATGTGTGGTCTGACTAGTGATTTGTAAAGTGGTAGGACTATGTTCTCATCACGGGCATCTATGCCCCTTTTGATGCAACCCATTATCTTATTGGCCTTGGCGGCAGCTGCCTGACACTGGTTTTTGCAGCTTAGTTTGCAGTTTATTAAAATTCCTAGATCCTTTTCCATGTCAGTGTTACCGAGTGTTTTACCATTAAATATGTACGGGTGACTTGCATTATTCCTTCCCATGTGCATAACTTTACATTTGTCAGTGTTAAACCTCATCTGACATTTTTCTGCCCAAGCCTCCAATCTATCCAGATCCATCTGTAGCAGAAAACTGTCCTCTTCAGTGTTAATTACTTTACACAGTTTAGTGTCGTCTGCAAAAATAAATATTTTACTGTGCAAGCCTTCTACAAGATCATTAATAAATATATTGAAAAGAATAGGGCCCAGTACTGACCCCTGAGGTACCCCACTAGTGACAGTGACCCAATCTGAGTGTGTACCGTTAATAACCACCCTGTCCCAGAAATCAATCTCTCTCTCTTACCACCAACAAAAATAAAATTAAAGTAAGAATAGATTAGACAACTGGATGAAATAGAATAAACCTTTGGTTAATTTTTGACATTTGCTGAAAAAATAAATCCTAAATCAGTTCTCTAAGGCTACTTTCACACTTCCATTGTTAATTCCGATATTGAGATCTGGCAGAGGATCTCAATACCGGAATTAAACTGATCCGTTTTGATTTTGCACATCAGGACGCATCTGTTCCGTTAGGATGCGGTTGTGTGAAATCAAAACAGAAGAAAAAAGACGGATCCGTCACTGAATACATTGAAAGTCAATGGGTGACAGATCCGTTATTTTAGGATCCTAAAAAACAGATCTGTCACCATTGATTTACATTATTTTCAGTAATGGATCCGTTTTTTTCCGCTTTTAAGACTGGTTTAAGACAAGCTGTGGTTTTGTGTCCGGTCAAATGCTGCCTAAACAGAAGACATCCTGATGCATCTTGAATGGATCTCTTTCCATTCAGAATGCAAGAGGACTTAATGGAAACTTTTTTTTCTAGTATTGAGATCCTCTGCCGGATCTCAATCCTGGAAAGCAACAACACAAATGTGAAAGTGGCCTAACTCTGCAGAGACATACAACTAATGCAATATGAATGAATCCATCCAGATAATTTTGTATTGCATCATAGCTGTAGGCAATACCTCATGCATATTAGTCATGGAGTCATTACTCCTGGAACACTCATTTCCTGTACTTTCATATGTACAAATGAGTAAATGAAAGGTCATTCATTAGCTGGTGGCCTTTAAAGGGGTTGTCCGGGTTCAGAGCTGAACTCGGACATACCCATATTTTCACCCAGGCAGCCCCCCCGATGTTAGCATCGGAGCATCTCATGCAAGAGCTCTTGCAGGCTAGAGCAGCGCTTAAGCCCACCCATCAGTGCCGGTGACGTCACTGGGCTTCCTGGAGAGCCCGGTTCGTCACCGGAACTCCGGAAAATGCCTTTGCCCTGTGCAATTTAGTGCAGGGCAAAGGAGAGCATCAGAGCATGAACTGCTCCAATGCTCAAGTCAGGGGCTGCCTGGGTGAAATGGAGGTATGTCGGGTTCAGCTTTGAACCCGGCAACCCTTATAAGGTGTGTTGATTTTCTCTGTCTGTATTGCAAAATACACTGGTTAGAAGAAGCCTTGTATTTTTAATATAAAGTTCTTAGGCTATGTTCACACCTGTATCAGAGGCTGCACAATTTTTCCTGACATCCAGATGTATGTAGATTTGTCTGCAGTTCAGCCCATACAAGCAAGTCATATGAAGCACTCGACACATCGGTTATGTCAGTAATATGGAACCCCCAATTCCACACAGGAGTGCACCACCAATGAGGCCAGGTGAGGCCATCGCCTCAGGCAGCACCAGGTAGGGGCAAGAGGGGGCAGCGGAATGGCCATGGGCAATGAGCGCTTTCATCAGGGGTGCACCTAGCCTTTCTGCTACCTGAGGAGAAAACTGAAACAGCCCCACCCCCCAATGCCAATTTTTTTTACCTAACCCTTTCTCTTCAGCCCACGGCCCTTCGGCTGCCCCCACTCTTGCCCCTACCTGGTGCTGCCTAAGGCGGTCGCCTCACCTGTTCTCACTGATGGTGCACCCCTAGCTTTCTATGTGGCAAAGGGGTTAGGTTAAGAAATTGGCATTGGATGGGGGGTGCCCCGTTTCAGTTTTCACCTCAGGCAGCAGAAAGGCTTGGTGTACCCCTGATCACACATTGCTGGTTTAATTTATTCAAAATGTAAGGAATTAAAAAAAAATCTTACATTTATGGCTTATGAGTAAAATGTGTATGATGTCCATCAATTTTATTTGCAATCATAATATGCCATCAAAAATGGCTGTATCATACAAAGCATTTCTACATGTAAAGTAAAGCCAGGAGTATAGCCACGGGCTTAATGGGAGGGCTGCATGACAAGGGAGCTGAAGGGGCCAGATTTCGGGAAGGAGGAGCTGGTATTTAGTGGGCAGTCTTGGGAAAATATTGAATGAATTAATAAAAGGGTGGGGAAGAGGGAGAAAGTCCTTTCCCCCAAAGAGCAGAAGAAGACAAGACTGCCCATCATCACAGATTTAACATTGTGCAGAGCGTCTACAAGAGGACTGAATAGACCATGGAAGAAGGAGGGGTCATTAACCACTTCAGCCCCCCTAGCTTAAACCCCCTTAATGACCAGACCACTTTTTACAATTCTGCACTACACTACTTTCACCGTTTATTGCTCCGTCATACAACTTACCACCCAAATGAATTTTACCTCCTTTTCTTCTCACTAATAGAGCTTTCATTTGGTGGTATTTCATTGTTGCTGACATTTTAACTTTTTTTGATATTAATAAAAAATTACCGAAATGTTTGCAAAAAAAATGACATTTTTCGCTTTCTGTTGTAAATTTTTATTTTTTTTTAAACTACATTTCTATATAAATTTTTCTCTAAATTTATTGTTCTACATGTCTTTGATAAAAAAAAATGCAATAAGTATATATTTATTGTATATACTGGAGAGTGAATCTGGATCGCACATCCTCAACACTATGCTTTTGATATAACGACTGTCTCAGCATAATTACATGGCATATCCGCCCAATTTGTAATACATTGTATGCTGTGCAAAAGAGGCATTAGTATACAGTTTGATCAAAGAGCATAGGCCCACTTACCGCGACAAGGAAGCCTCTACAAGTGGGAAACTACTCTAACCTATAAATGGCGCAGCCGTGCGCGGCGACCACCGGCGCCCCAGCACTGCCCTGGCAGCAGACGGCGGGAGCCAGGAGCCACACAGCAACCCCACTGTGCAGCAAAGCCTTCTTGGCTCTGGGTCCCACCGCCCCACCAGCACAGCACTGAGGCAGCAATGGCAGACACGCAGTACTGCACCATGTGAACGAGTGCAAAGAGCTCACCCAGTCACAACCCCCAGGAAACTTCTGGCAAAAAAAATAAAAAATCTCCCACGGACTATGCCCCTCAGTGAATACCTTGGGGTGTCTACTTTCCGAAATGGGGTCATTTGTGGGGTGTGTTTACTGTTCTGGAATTTTGGGCGGGGCTAAATTGTGAGCAACCCTGTAAAGCCTAAAGGTACTCGTTGGACTTTACGCCCCTTTACGCACCTAGGCTGCAAAAAAGTGGCACACATGTGGTATCGCCGTACTCAGAAGAAGTAGGGCAATGTGTTTTGGGGTGTATTTTTACATATACCCATGCTGCGTGAGAGAAATATCTCTGTAAATTGACAACTTTGTATAAAAAAAGTTGTCATTTACAGAGATATTTCTCACATCCAGCATGGGTATATGTAAACATACACCCAAAACACATTGCCCTACTCTCCTGAGTACGCGATACCACATGTGTGACACTTTTTTCAGCCAAGATGCACTAAGGGCCCAAATTCCAATGAGTAGCTTTAGGATTTCACAGGGCATTTTTACGCATTTGGATTCTAAACGACTTCTCACGCTTTAGGGGCCCCTAAAATGCCAGGGCAGTATAAATACCCCACAAGTGACCCCATTTTAGAAAGAAGACACCTTTAAGGTATTCCGTGAGAGGTATGGTGAGTTCATGTAAAATTTTATTTTTGCACAAGTTCCCCTAACTTGTGCAAAAGAAAATCTTCTATGAACTTCGCCATGCCCTCACGGAATACCCTAGGGTGTCTTCTTTCTAAAATTGTGTCAATCAGTGGGCAAATTACGGAGCGTGGAGCAGCTTCCGTGTTATGCGGATCAGCGGTTTGCGGACTGCAAAACACCAATGGTCGTGTGCATGTAGCCTTACAGAGATATTTCTCACACCCAGCATGGGTATATGTAAAAATACACCCCAAAACACATTGCCCTACTTCTCCTGAGTACGGCGATACCACGTGTGCCACTTTTTTGCAGCCAAGATGTGCAAAGGGGCCCTAAATCCAATAAATACCTTTAGGATTTCACAGGACATTTTTACGCATTTGGATTCCAAACTCCTTCTCACGCTTTAGGGGCCCCTAAAATGCCAGGGCAGTATAAATACCCCACATGTGACCCCATTTTGGAAAGAAGACACCCCAAGGTATTCCGTGAGGGGCATGTCGAGTTCATAGAAGATTTTTTTTTTTTGGCACAAGTTAGCAGAAATTGACTTATTTATAATTTTTTTTCTCACAAAGTCTCCCTTTCCGCTAACTTGTGACAAAAAGTTCAATCTTTCATGGACTCAATATGTCCCTCAGCGAATCCTTAGAGTGTCTTCTTTCCAAAATGGGGTCATTGTGGAGTGTTTGTACTGCCCTGGCATTTGAGGGTCTCCGCAGTTATTACATGTATGGCCAGCATTAGGAGTTTCTGCTATTCTCCTTATATGGAGAATACGGGTAATGAGATTTTTTTCCCATTCAGCCTCTGGGCTGAAAAAAAAATGAACGGCACAGATTTCTTCATTTACATCGATCAATGTGGATGAAAAAATCTCTGCCAAAAATGTGCAAAAAAAGAGAGGGAAAGGACATAGGAGTGTTTGTAAGTAAGGCCCCATTCACACGTCCGCAAAAATGTCCGCATCTATTCCTCAATTCTGCGGAATAGATGCGGACCCATTCAGTGTGAATAGGGCCGGTGGTGATGCGGAGAGCACACTATGTGCTCTCCGCATCAGCATTTGCGGAGCTGCGGCCGCGAACTTCCGGGTTTCGGCCCCTCAGTGAATACCTTGGGGTGTCTACTTTCCGAAATGGGGTCATTTGTGGGGTGTGTTTACTGTTCTGGAATTTTGGGCGGGGCTAAATTGTGAGCAACCCTGTAAAGCCTAAAGGTACTCGTTGGACTTTACGCCCCTTTACGCACCTAGGCTGCAAAAAAGTGGCACACATGTGGTATCGCCGTACTCAGAAGAAGTAGGGCAATGTGTTTTGGGGTGTATTTTTACATATACCCATGCTGCGTGAGAGAAATATCTCTGTAAATTGACAACTTTGTATAAAAAAAGTTGTCATTTACAGAGATATTTCTCACACCCAGCATGGGTATATGTAAACATACACCCCAAAACACATTGCCCTACTTCTCCTGAGTACGGCGATACCACATGTGTGACACTTTTTTTCAGCCAAGATGCACTAAGGGGCCCAAATTCCAATGAGTAGCTTTAGGATTTCACAGGGCATTTTTACGCATTTGGATTCTAAACGACTTCTCACGCTTTAGGGGCCCCTAAAATGCCAGGGCAGTATAAATACCCCACAAGTGACCCCATTTTAGAAAGAAGACACCTTTAAGGTATTCCTTGAGGGGTATGGTGAGTTCATGTAAAATTTTATTTTTTGCACAAGTTCCCCTAACTTGTGCAAAAAAGAAAATCTTCTATGAACTCGCCATGCCCCTCACGGAATACCCTGGGGTGTCTTCTTTCTAAAATTGTGTCAATCGTGGGCAAATTACGGAACGTGGAGCAGTTTCCGTGTTATGCGGATCAGCGGTTTGCGGACTGCAAAACACCAATGGTCGTGTGCATGTAGCCTTACAGAGATATTTCTCACACCCAGCATGGGTATATGTAAAAATACACCCCAAAACACATTGCCCTACTTCTCCTGAGTACGGCGATACCACGTGTGCCACTTTTTTGCAGCCAAGATGTGCAAAGGGGCCCTAAATCCAATAAATACCTTTAGGATTTCACAGGACATTTTTACGCATTTGGATTCCAAACTCCTTCTCACGCTTTAGGGGCCCCTAAAATGCCAGGGCAGTATAAATACCCCACATGTGACCCCATTTTGGAAAGAAGACACCCCAAGGTATTCCGTGAGGGGCATGTCGAGTTCATAGAAGATTTTTTTTTTTTGGCACAAGTTAGCAGAAATTGACTTATTTATAATTTTTTTTCTCACAAAGTCTCCCTTTCCGCTAACTTGTGACAAAAAGTTCAATCTTTCATGGACTCAATATGTCCCTCAGCGAATACCTTGGGGTGTCTTCTTTCCAAAATGGGGTCATTTGTGGGGTGTTTGTACTGCCCTGGCATTTGAGGGTCTCCGCAATTATTACATGTATGGCCAGCATTAGGAGTTTCTGCTATTCTCCTTATATGGAGAATACGGGTAATGAGATTTTTTTTTCCCATTCAGCCTCTGGGCTGAAAAAAAAAATGAACGGCACAGATTTCTTCATTTACATCGATCAATGTGGATGAAAAAATCTCTGCCAAAAAATGTGCAAAAAAAAAAGAGGGGAAAGGACATAGGAGTGTTTGTGAAGTAAGGCCCCATTCACACGTCCGCAAAAATGTCCGCATCTATTCCTCAATTCTGCGGAATAGATGCGGACCCATTCAGTGTGAATAGGGCCGGTGGTGATGCGGAGAGCACACTATGTGCTCTCCGCATCAGCATTTGCGGAGCTGCGGCCGCGAACTTCCGGGTTTCGGCCCCGAAACATCCGGCCACAGCTCCCCAAAAGATAGAGCATGTCCTATTCTTGTCCGCAATTGTGGACAAGAAAAGGCATTTTCGATATAGTTCTGGCAATGTGCGAATCCGCAAAATGCGGAAAGCACATTGCCGGTGTCCGTGCTTTGCGGATCCGTGGATCCACAAAACACATACGGACGTCTGAATGAGCCTTACAGGGGGTGATTAGTGACAAGGGGGGTGACAGGGGGTGATCAGGGGGGTGACATGGGGTGATCAGGGGCTAATCAGTGACGGGGGGGGGGGGTGTTGGTGTGTGGTGATTGGTGCACTAAGTGTCCTCTGGTGGTCCCAAGCAAAAGGGACCACCAGAGGAGCAGGCAGCAGGCATATCAGACGCTGTTTACAAAACAGCGTCTAATATGCGATTCAGATGCCCTTTTTTAACATCTACAGCCTGCCAGCACATGATCAGTGCTGGCAGGGTGTAGTTAAAGCTCCTACCGTCGCGATCCAGTGAGCTCACAGGAAATCTCGCCTCTCGCCCTGACGCGTCAACGAGGAACATCCTGGCCGCCCGCAGGACGCATCAGTGCGTTAGGCGGTCGGGATGTGGTTAAAGGCAGGTCTTGGTAAATTTGGTAAATTTAAATAAAATTGGGGGCATTTAGTGTCCATTGGTTGTGGTAATATAGGGACTGGGATGGTTTCCCAGCTTAAACGGTAAATTCTGGATGGACAAGATCCTCAGACAGGGTTGCAGGTCTAAACACCTTCTAGTACTTCGATTTTCACAGGGCAAGGTTTCCCTTAAACGTTTATTTTGTGATCTTCTGAGGTTATGGGAGTTGGATAACCCCTTTAAGTGCACTGAGAGTGGCACAAGGCACTCTGTGCACCTTGCTCCTCCTGCTTCCTTTGCTAGCCCTTCCCCCTCCTTCTTGATTAACAGGTCCAGGTTTCAACATGCTTATCTCACCTGATTAAAAGGTGGCGATATATAATTACATCCTGAGTGCCCTGCACCGTAATATATCACTACCATGGCAGCATTCCGAGGGCTCGGTATCTGGGAGAGGAGGGATCAACCCAGGAAATGACAATTCTATTTTATAGGGTTTCAGTCTCTTTTACAAGATTCTGTGACTGCAAATAAAATCTGTGCAGAGTGTAAGTTACAGACACAAGGTTTTGTTCCAAAGGGCAAAGGAGGAGGAGAGATGACGAAGGAAGAAGCGAAGGTTGGACAGAAAAGAGTAAAAGAAGTTGTAGGGTGACCCTGGGAATGCGCATGGTTTAAATAAAGAGCACATATATTACGGACAAGGAGCAGAAACCGCGTAAGTCATTTTTGTCGACTTTCTTAGTACATAGAGAAGAAATATGCGTCTTTTGCTGAAGAAGAGAAGGGGCCTGTACTCAGTAAGAGCAGCTTTGTCATGAGAATGTAAGGCTTGTGAGGAGTATAGGAGCACTGTACATAAATACAATGTAAACACGTATAGAAGCGTCCTCCACCAATTGTCACTGCTGTAATGATAGGGGTCAGAACCGTATGCGCCAAATTTATAGCAGACAGTGCATCATTGTGTGGCTTTTAGAAATTTGATCTTGGGGAGAACATAATATGCAATGAATTATGCCGCATATTATAACCTATGTATAAAACGAAGGAAATTGTACCTTACAGTGTGTGCTGGATTTTATTTAAACAATTTTATGGACAATTTGATCCAACATATATTTAGTTGTACAGCACATAGTCCACTGAAGCCATAAGGTGAGCATTTTGAGGGAGATTTATCAAAAGTGGTGTAAAGGAGAACTGGCTTAGTTGCCCGTAGTTGCATTAATCAGATTCCACCTTTCATTATCCAAAGGAGCTTTGAAAAATGAAAGGTGGAATCTGATAAGCCAGTTGTCCTTTACACCACTTTTGATAAATCTCCTTCTTTGTGTTTTTCTATAGCATTTTGTATTGTAATTTGCACAAGTTTTTGTTTTGCATCTTGGATAGTGTTGAGCGAACCCAAACTTTGCCGCAAAACAAGCTTTTAAGCTGTGGGCACTTGTAATGGCATGGCTGTGATTGGCTGGTGCACCATGTGACCCAGCCTCTATACAAGCTGGATCACGTGTATCACTGCCCATCAGATTTGAGTAGTGCAGGGACAGGAAGCAGGCAGCTGCAGTGAGGGAGACTGTTAGGAATCTCATCTGGCTATATATTCTGTGGGTGACCTATAATGATTTTTTGTGGGTGCAATACACCAGCTTTACACCCCTGACATAGAAATATAATAATAAATCTGGCTGTTAAATCTGTGGGTGACCTATAGCGATTTTTTTTGTGGGTGCAATGCATCATCTTTGTAACCCTGACACAAAAATATAATAGTTAATGTGTCTGTTAGTTCAGTAGGTGACATATACCCATTTTTGGTGTGAAGTAGACCCGCACTGCATACATGACAGATAATTTAATATAGTTAATCCGTCTGTTAGATCGGTGGGTGACATATATACATTTTTCGTGTGAGGTCCACCTGCACTGCATACGTGACAGGAAAATTAATTTAGTTTATCCGTCTGTTAGATCAGTGGGTGACATATACACATTTTTGCTGTGAGGTACACCTGCACTGCATCCGTGACAGGGAAATTACTATAGTTAATCTGTGTGTTAATTCGGTGACATATACCCATTTTTGCTGTGAGGTACACCTGCACTGCATACGTGACAGGGAAATTAATATAGTTAATCTGTCTGTTAGATCAGTGGGTGGCGGTAATCACCGACAAGCGCAGCCGTCTGTCCACAGCCAACGTGGACAAGCTCACGTTCATTAGAATGAACCATTAAAATGAACCAGGCATGGATCCCACAGGACTTGTCCGTACCTTGTGCTGAGTAGACAAGTATACTGGCCGCACCCAGCCATTGTCATACTCTAGCACACTATCTCTTTGCATTCTTTTTCCATTTCTCAATGTTTTTGGGGCCTTCCCAAATTTATAAAAAATAAATAAGTAAATAAATAAAGGGAAAAAAAACAACAAAACCAGTGTTGGCTACCTCCTACACCTACACCGCCACGTCCACTGCCTCCTCAACCTCCTACTCCACTTTTATCTCCGCCTCCTAGTTTAAGATTTATTTATTTATTCTATGCTATTTTCAGTCATTTCCCTATCCATATTTGTTTGCAGGGCAATTGTCCTGCTCTTACACCCATGTTTCTTACTTTTGCAGCTCTCTAGCCCTTACTACGACTATTTTACAGTTATCTTTGTGCATCAAAGTTCAGGGTTCTATTGACTTCAATGGGGTTCGAGTTCGGGTCCCGAACCCGAACTCCGACCCAAAGTTCGGCCAAACCCGGGGAACCTGAATATCAACGGGTCCGCTCATCCCTAGTCATTGAACAAAAGTCATCGACCCGATAGCATTGTCAGGCATAGTCGGTACCTAAATGCAATGCAAACCACTATGCCCGATTACAGGATAGCCACAGAGTCCCAAAACGATGACATTCACAGAGCCCTCAGTCAGGGTAAACTATAGTCCATAAAGTTATGGAAAATAATGCACTAAAACAATAGATGCATTTGTAATATATGGACTAAGCCCTCACTCTCATTATAAAATCTGAGACTCTTAGCCAATATATTTTGATCTAAACACATCTGTGCCCACCTACCCACACTAGTCCATAATAACGGGCCGGACACAGAGCCCCAATTCGCTGATATTCACAGAGCTCCCATACTGTGCATGAGGACAGGCCAGCCACAGTGCCCCCCTATAGTGCCAGGGTAAAGTGGCCCTTCTACCGACTTATCCTGTCCTAAAAAAGAAACGACTGAAGCAGACGGGCCCAGTACATTGTAAGCGCTCAACATAGTGTTTGGACGTGTTACTTCCCGTAAAAAAAAAAAAACACAATATTAGGATATAACATTCTGTGATGGCGTGAATTTGTTTTAAATAGTGTTGAGCGAATCTGGTTTGGATTGCTGTATCCGAACCCGATTCATTTGTAAATTTCGTTAACAATATAGCCTCCGTCCAACCATAAAAGGGCTCCGTGGAGGTCTTTGCGAACTTGTGGCAATTATCGAGAGACTTGCTTCGGTATTTGACATTGTAATTTATTCAAATAAATTAAGTGTCACGTCATAGACGCGAGACGCAAGTCTCGTATTGTTAATGAAGTTTTCAAACTAAACGGGTTTGGAAACAGCAATCTAAACCTGATTCGCTTAACACTAGTTTTAAACCCAGGATTTTGCACGTTGAGGACGTTAAGGTAAATGGCACAACCAATACCTCTACTGATTGGACTGTAAATATATACATACATTGAAGGACCAGGTCCAAATGAGGAGAAAGTAAAACTTAAAGGGGTTGGGCAAGAATGAACATAACCCCCCCCCACCACCCCGCCCGCCAACCACAACCACCACCACCACCATTCTGCGGGACCTGGTGAAAAAAATTCTGGAACATTTATTCTTATGACTCTATGATGTGCCATTCTTTTATTATTCCTGCTAGAAGCATTGCCAAGCAGTCTGCAATAAAGGTTCAGATGGGTGTTACCAGCTGGGGTTGTGTCCCTGCACAGTCAGTGCTGCCAATTTCAGACTTGCAGGGCTACACTATCACCTGGTAACACCCATCTGGACCTTTAATGCAAACTGCTAGTAACTGCTAGTTCATTGATATCTCTAGCAGGAATAATAAAGGAACAATACAAAATAGATTTATAAGAATTGATGCTCCAGAATTGTTATTACATGGGGAATGCAAGTAGTTACTAAACAGACATGTCAGGAGAGGTGACGGGTCCTCCTTAAGAAGGAAAAAGCTTTGTCACGCTAAGAAAGCTAAGCATTACTAATTTGACTAACCAGGGCCGTTTTTAGACACTGACTGGTGGGGGTCCCATTATTGGGATCATAAGAACGGGAAACTGATTCCCCAATCTTAATAGAGCGGTGCTCTGCCACTGACTTCATTCTCTTTGGGACTGCCAGAGATAGCGGAGTCCAGCACTTGGCTATTTAGAGCAGTCCCATGGACAATGAATAGAGCAGTAAGGCATATGCTCAACCTGCCATTTCATCTGATCAGGGAAACAGCCACCCACTTAATTTATGACTAGTTTTAGTGTGGCAGCGCCAAGGCCTGATGCTGGAGGCCTAGAGACTGGAGAAGTGAATATCATGCAAGTGAGATGAGCGCTTTCACAGGGCCCGGCATTAGGTACAGTGAAAATGCTGGGTCCCGTTACATCAAGACTGTGGGCAGTCGGGGACACTACAAGGGGCAGTGAGAGGCACTACTGGGGATATTACTGGTCCAGTGGGAGACACTACTGGGGGACATTACTGGGGGCAGTGGGGAACACTACTGGGGGCAGTGGGGGACACTACTGGGGACATTACTGGGGGCAGTGGGGGACACTACTGGGGCCATTACTGAGGCAGTGGGAACACTACTGGGGGCAGTGGGGGACACTACTGAGGACATTACTGGGGCAATGGGAGACACTACTAGGGGCTGTGGGAGGCACTAATGGGGGCAGTGGGCAACACTACTAGGGGCTGTGGGGGGCACTACTGGGGCAGTGGGGGACACTACTAGGGACATTATTGGGGGCAATGGTGAACCCTACAAGAGGCTATGGGGGCACTGGGGACATTACTGGGGGCAGTGAGAGACATTACTGGGGGCATTATTTAACGATCAGGGACCAGGGGTGTGACAATAGCGGACACAGAGTGTGCGAGTGGGCACGGTGTGGGGGAGGGGCCTCGATCTAAAGTTTGCCATGGGGCCAATGGCACTCTAGATACGCCACTGCAAACAGATAGTGCAGTAAGGAGCAATTTAGTAAATTTATTAATGCACATTTATGCGTTAATTCCTCATGTCAAAAAGAGGGACATTTAAGGATCAAAGATGGACTTGGATCAAAAAGAGGAACCCTTGGAAAGCATGCTCTCTTGACAGTCATAATGTTCCTTTCCGCCCCAACACAATAATAATGACCTTATATGTGGCTGTCCCACAGTAAAAGTGCCCACCGTTGTACCCTTTAGGCCTCTTTTACACAAGCGAGTTTTCCACACGGGTGCAATACGTGAAGTGAACGCATAGCACCCGCACTGAAACCTGACCCATTCATTTCAATGGGTCTGTGTGTTGTTTTTCACACATCAGTTTGGCTTTGAGTAAGAGTCGCAGCATGTTCTATATTCTGCGTTTTCACGCAGCCCTGGCCCCATAGAAGTTAATGGGGCTTCAGTGATGATAAGAGTTTTTCAATAGTGTTACTAGGAGATGCTATTTGTAAATCTTCATTTTTTTTTCACACGTGTGAAAACCGCATCAAAACTGATTGCACCCGCACAGAAAAAATGAAACACTGAACGCAAATGCAGACAAAACTGACTGAACTTACTTTCAAAATGGTGCGAGTTTCACTGAACGCATCCTGATACAATCCGTATTGTTCATGTAAAAGAGGCCTTATTGTAATATTACCTCTTTTGTGCTACTACTGCTTTCCCTCATTCCTCTGGGATGCTTCCTACATTGTCCTGCCATTTAAGTAAAAGGAGAGGGGACATCTGATGTCACCCACCAACTTCTGTCCATCTGCCATGCACCGTCCCGCAGGTGAAGAGTAGGGGTGGAGTGGATCGCTGTAGCTGAGGTAATATGGGTATTTGTAGTCCTCATGGTGGCTAATTCCAGCTCTTTCCAAGGCTGTGTGAGCAGTGGGTGGAGGGGCACTACCCTTCCTCCCCTTCAGGGCACACACTGAACACTGAACTTTTGGGGTCTCCTGTCTGGCGGTGCCCATTAAATGGGTTCTCCGAGAATTAAGAAAATGAAAATTTTTTCAAGCACACGGTCGTTCCTAGAAGTCCATATAATGCATTATGCCATCATGCTGTATAATTCCTTCTTGAGGTACCATATGCTCTTTACTTATGTACTGCACCAAGCACTATACTGTGCAAGCATGGCCACCGCTGCTGAAATATTTGATCGCCATATTCCTACAGTTCTCCTGCCTTGCACTCTGCTTCTCATTCTTTCTTAAAGGTGTTCTCTGGGAATTAAGAAAATAAAAATACTTACATATTACTTTATTATAAATATATTCCCAAATATCTTTCATTAGTTATAATGGCTCGTTTTGTCTGGGGAGCAATCATCAGGGCAAATAAAATGGCCACTGTCCACACAAAACCTGTCCTAATTACACAGCTAAAGAGCTGCCTCATCCTCCTCCTACATGTAAGGGATTCTGATTCTGATTAGAACTGTTAAAATAATCAGCTGAATCTTGGTAGGAATGGAGTTTATGAGCAGACATGAAGTACAGAGAGGAAGGACAGGACAGACTGTGGTAATGGAGCCTGCATACAAGTGCTGCTGCTCATTACCACATCCCCACCCTCTACTTCATGTCTCCTCATGAACTCCATTCCTACAGAGATTCAGCTGAAGATCTTATCATCTGTATTCAGGATCATAATCCCTGACAAGTAGGAGAGGAGCAGGGGCGGACATACCCCCTGTGCAGGAGGGGGCCCCTTTATACCGGCAGCAGGGGGAGATGAGTGCTTCCATTGTGGAAGCGCTCAACTCTCTATATTCATCACTATCGCCGTCCTTAGGACGGCGATACAGATGGATGCTGTTGCGGGGCAGGGGAATGGCGTCTCCCTTCCCCAGTCCTCTCATAGAATGCAGGCCTAGTCATCGTGCTGCCTGAGGCATACAGTGCGGGACACAGAATGAAGGAGGCCTGCATCGCTGAAAGCGGCAAGGAGGTAAGTTTGTGAGTTTATTTTTTTTTAATTTACACTTTGCTAGGGGCCCTATCTGGCACTCATGGGGGCATCTACTGGGGGCCTTATCTTATGTACTGGCACACATCGGGGGCACTATGGAGGAGGAGGAACACTATGGGGGCCCTATTTTAAATACTGACACACATGGGGGCACTATGGAGGGGGAGTACTATTAGGGCCCTATTTTATATACTGGCACACATGGGGGGCACTATGGAGGGGAGGAGCACTATGGGGGGCTCTATCCTATTTACTGGCACACATAATGGGTGCTATTGGGGGGGAGAAGCACTATAGGGAGCCCTTTCTTAGTTACTGGCACACATGGGGGGCACTATGGGGGGCCCTACCTTATATACTGGCACACATGGGGGGCACTATGGGGACCCTATCTTATATACTGGCACACATAGGGGCTCTATGGAGAAGTGGGAGGAGCACTATGGGGAACCTTTCTTATATACTGCCATACGTGGGGGACACTATGGAGAAGTGGGAGGAGCACCATGGGAACATCTTCTAGGGCTCTATGTTATATACTGGCAGACAAGGGGGGCACTATGGAGGGGGAGGAACACTATGGGGGCCCTATCTTACATATTAGCACACATGGGAGGCACTATGGAGAAGGGGGGGAGCACTATGGGGCATCTACTGGTGACCCTATCTTATATACTGGCACACATTATGGGGGCATTTTATACTGGCACATTGTCAGGACCCATGGGGACAAGGGGAGGGACACTTTTGGTGCACGATATAGGAGTATTTTAAACTGCCGCAAATTATAGGGCACTATGGGGACCTTGGCTCAACTGGCGGCACTAAGAGGGTTTTTGGGCACACAGTAGGGGGCATTGGCACACATTATGAGGGTACTATGGGGACATTGGCTCTACAGGGGGCACTAAGAGGAGGTATTTTGTATACTGCCACACAACAGGACATTTATTACAGTATTAAGAGAATTATTACTACCGGGGGCATTATGGTGGGCTTTATTACAGTTGAGGTACTATGAGGAACTTAAATACTAGTATGAGCACTAAGGGAGAATTATTACTTCTGGGACACAGTGGGGACATTATTACTGTAGGGGCACAATTACCTACGTGTTGTCTGGTAGATAATTATTTCAATTGGTGGGACTTTGGGGAGCACTGTTACTTTGGTGGGCATCCTGGCACGGTATCAGCTTAGCACAAATATTTTTGGGGAACATTATGTTTACACTATTAGTGTCAGGGATACTGTTTTCTGGGCGCAGTTATTTTTTAGGACACTGTGTGACAAAAATTATTAAAGGAGGATCTCGCGGGATCACAGCTGGTACTGGGAGGGTATCGGGATTGCAATTTGCGTGCCACCTAATTGAAGCCCGCCGCAGCCTGCAACTTAGTACAGAGCAAGTAGGTAGTAGTATTATTTTTTTTTTTTGATAATGTATGGCACTGCCCTAGCACACTATTCCTGCTTCATCCCAGGGGGATATGAGGTGAGGTGAAGATCAGTGGTGCGGCAGTGCTGGCTGCGGCCGGCTGTATGAGGGCAGGAGGGCACGGCACTGGCAGCAAAAGCAAATCCTTCATAGGGGCCCAGCCCTAGGGGCAAAATCATCCTAAAAAAAAGTGGCAAACAAATATATACAGTGGACTTGGGGGCAAAAATGGATATATTATATGTTTTATGTGAGTAAGGGTTCTGGGTGGTTCTGGGTAGTACGGTACTATCTGGACATTGTAAAAATCTAAGTAATCTGCAAAACACTATATATTTGTGTCAGAAGTTGTGCTTTTTTCAATTTTTTGTATAATGATACAGCCATTTTATTTGATACTTTTGTGCTGATTCTTTTTTTTTCTCTCTATATTATAGTCACCAGAACCACAACAGCTAAACGTAGTAGTTCTGGTGTCTATAGCATGTTCCTGCAAGCTTCTTAATGTAAACAATGCCTTTTCAGAAAAAAAGGCAGTATTTACATTACTGCCAAGGAACACCGCTAGTGGCCACTCATCAGACGGCCACCAGAAGTGCTTCCTAGTCCAGTGTTGCACAACGTGGAGGGTGTGGGAAGGTGGCATCCAAGGGGCCCAAGTTATCCAATCAATATTAAAGAAGGCCCTGGTAATTAGGACAGGTTTTGTGTGTGCTAGTAGGCCGGCGGCCATTTTATTTCTCCTAATGAAAGGTATTTGGGAATATATTTATAATAAAGTAATATGTAAGTATTTTTATTTTCTTAATTCCCATAGTACGCCTTTAAGAAAAAATGAGAAGCAGAGTGCAAGGCAGGAGAACCGGAGAAATATGGCGATGAAATACTTTAGCAGTGGTGGCCATGCTTGCACAGTAAAGTGGCACTACATAAGTAAAGAGAATATGGTACCTCAAGAAGGAATTATACAGCATGATGGCATGATACATTATATGGACTTCTAGGAACGGCCGTGTGCTTGAACCCCTTGACATCTCAAGTATCACAACACTTACTCCCTCTGGTTAGGGTACTTTCACACTAGCGTTTTGGATTCCGTTTGTGAGATCCGTTTCAGGGCTCTCACAAACGGTCCAAAACGGATCAGTTAAGCCCCAATGCATTTTGAATGGATAAGGATCCGTTCAGAATGCATCAGTTAGGCTCCGTTCCGCCTCTATTCCGTTTTGGAGGCGGACACCAAAATGCAGCATGCAGCATTTTGGTGTCCGTCTGAAGAGGCGGAGCCTAACGGATCCGTTTTTTACAATGAAAGTCAATGGGGACGGATCCGTTGTCAGTGACACAATATGGTGCATTTGAAACGGATCCGTTCTCATTGACTTTCACGTAAGTCAAAAGCGGATCCGTTTGGACTTTGTCATTTTTTTTAACTAATGCAAACGGATCCGTTCTGAACGGATACAAACGTTTGCATTAGGAGGTGCGGATCCGCCTGTACAAATAAACAGACGGATCCGCACCAACGCTAGTGTGAAAGTACCCTTATTCCTGCATAGTCCCCTGTGTTTTCAGTGTTAGAAGATGAATTTGAGGGGCACGCATGGCAAATCTCAAAGGAACCAGCCCATGTACTTATACACATTAAAGGTGTATTCCCAGAATCAGCACTAATTACCCCTCCTCCTATTCCCCTCATTGCACCCTGCAGCAGTGAAGAGGAGATTTAATGGAGCAACAGTTAGGCATGTGCACTGCTGCTCAATTCAACTCTTTGGGAGTGATGGAGATAGACAACCATTGTACATTGCTTGAAGAATGAAGCAGTAGTGCACCTGCTCGGCCACCTCTCCATTAAAACTCCTTTTCACTGCAGGGGGTGCAGCGACGAGGAATGGGGGACAGGTGACACTCATTTCTGCGTTTTTTGAGGGTCCTAGCGGTCGGACGTAAGTCTTTTATCACCTTTACCAGTTCACTGGGATTTTGATATTGGTGGGCTATCCTGGGGATAGGTTATCAGTATCAGATTGGCAGAGATTGGACAACTGTACCCCCCTCCCCCCCAACTATGCAGCTGTTTGAAGAGGCTGTGGCTCTCCGTGAGCACTTAGGCCTTTTCCTAATAACCAGTGTCCTAACTCACCCTATAGGACCCTGGTACTAGTGTCAGGACTGAGACAACCTGTTCCTCCAAAAGGAAGGACAAACAGGAGTCTGCCTCAGGCCTTAATACAAGTGACAGGGAAATTCAACACACAAAATAACCCAAACAAAATACAAAAGGGAAAGAAAACACTTAACTTCAAGTGGCTAAGGCAGCACCAGGAACTCGGCCAAGATCCAAACACTAGCTAACCACAACCCCAACAGAAGCTATAAACCGCATAGCATAGTGGGAGAAACAATAATAAATAGAAAAGGTTAAATGACCATAATAGCCACACCTGGGGAAAGAAGGTATGGCAAGCACCAGAAACAACACAGACGTTAGTTGATCCAAAAGGAAAACATGTCAGATCAAACCACGTGTTGCCAGTCTTACAGATCTCCTGCCACCTGTTGCGGGAACGTCCGTGACAAATACCAAGCACAGCCACTGTGCAATGTACAGTGCTCACTCAGCTCGCCACCGCTTTCTCAAGCAGCTGATCAGCAGGAGTTCTGGGAGTTGGACCCCTACTGATCTCATACTGAGGAGTGAATCCCTTTAACACCCAAGTGCACCAGTCTCTTTGAAATACTATACTGTTAAAAGTATAAGTGTTATCAGTCAAAGGAGGCATATCAGCACTAAAAGAACAAATGCTGGTCAGTGCAGGTGGCATAGGATCAGTACGGCAAACATTCACAGGTCAGGCAGCAAAGAGTCAGGATCCAGGAATCAGGCAGAGGTCAGTACACTGGCAGACAAATGGATAATAGCTTCTACAAGCTTCTAGCAAGCTAGAGAAACCTCAGTTACTCAGGCAAGGATGTGAAAGCAGCACAGCAATATGGGAAAGTTGATTATCTCATTAGTCAAGCAGCTGAGCATCGGGTCAGAAAGGGAATTGTAGTCCTCACAGTGG
>JAKVIS010002931.1:0-19848 GCA_033119425.1 Bufotes viridis | reverse complement strand
GGGAGAGTGTAGTGCTGCTGATTTAATTGGGAAATCGATAGCTAGGCTAGTGAATTCAGTGTCCACTCCAGTCCTGAAAGACTCATCTGATCTCTGCTGTAAGGACAGCGTCCTGACAGCACCCCAAAAGCCCTTTTTAGGGCTGCAACATTAGTCTGCTTTTTCCTTTATATACATATTGCAGTTGCCTGGCCTGCTCTGTGTGAGGAGCTGCAGGCCCACAGACTGTAGTTGCCCACTGCCAGTGCCCACCCTGTCATCCCGTGTGGCACAGGACTTTGCATAAAAAAAGGCACTTAATTTTTACACTTTAATCTAGGTTAGTTGCCTGCCAGTGTGTGTCAGGCTGACTTCCACTGACTGTAGTGTGCCCACTGCCAGTGCCCACCACTCCATACCGGCTGGCACAGGACTTTGCATAAAAAGGCATTTAATTTTTACACTTTAGTGTAATTCTCAGCTGCTTGCCTGCTGCTGAGTGTGTGTCAGGCCGACTTCAACTGGACTGTAGTGTGCCCACTGCCAGTGCCCACCCCTGTCATCCCGTGTGGCACAGGACTTTGCATAAAAAAAGGCACTTAATTTTTACACTTTAATCTAAGGTTGGTTGCCTGCCAGTGTGTGTCAGGCTGACTTCCACTGACTGTAGTGTGCCCACTGCCAGTGCCCACCACTCATACCGGCTGGCACAGGACTTTGCATAAAAAAGGCATTAAATTTTTACACTTTAGTGTAATTTCAGCTGCTTGCCTGCTGCTAGTGTGTGTCAGGCCGACTTCAACTGACTGTAGTGTGCCCACTGCCAGTGCTCCAACCCCTGTCATCCCGTGTGGCACAGGACTTTGCATAAAAAAGGCACTTAATTTTTACACTTTAATCTAAGGTTAGTTGCCTGCTGCCAGTGTGTGTCAGGCTGACTTCCACTGACTGTAGTGTGCCCACTGCCAGTGCCCACCACTCATACCGGCTGGCACAGGACTTTGCATAAATAAGGCATTAAATTTTTACACTTTAGTGTAATTTCAGCTGCTTGCCTGCTGCTAGTGTATGTCAGGCCGACTTCAACTGACTGTAGTGTGCCCACTGCCAGTGCCCACCCTTGTCATCCCGTGTGGCACAGGACTTTGCATCGAAAACAGGCATTTAATTTTTACACTTTAGTGTAATTTCCAGTTGCTTGCCTGCTGCACAGTGTGTGTCAGGCCCGCTTCCACTGACTGTAGTGTGCCCACTGCCAGTGCCAACCACTGATACCGGGTGGCACAGTAGCTTGCCGATAAATAAGGCATTTAATTTTTAGACAGTAGTCTAATTTCAGTTGCTTGCCTGCTGCCAGTGTGTGTCAGGCCCACTTCCACAGACTGTAGTGTGCCCACTGCCAGTGCCAACCACTCATACCGGGTGGCACAGTACCTAGCACGCGTAGTACCACTTATCTAAAAAAAAATGACAGGCAGAGGCAGGCCACCCCGCAGGGGCCGTCGGTGGTCGTGGTGCTGTGATTTCCACTGTCCCTGGAATAATGCCCAGTTTTCAGAGGCCACGTACCCTGAACCCGAAAAATTCTGAGGACGTAGTTGACAGGCTTAGACAGGACACCCAATCTTCAACAGCTTCCGCTAAGAACCTTGACGCACCATCCTCCTCCAGCTCAGCTTCGGTCACCTGCTCTCAAGTTACCACGCACCCGCCCGCCGCCACCACCACCACTACCACCACAGCCACCACAGCCGCTTCACTTGATCCGTCAGAGGAGTTATTTACACATCAGTTGGATGCAATTAGTGATGCGCAACCATTATTGCCAGATGATGTAGATTACGGGATATGTCTCAGTCAGGCAGGATTACACACATGGACGTACAGTGTGATGATGATGATGATGATGTTGTACCCGCTGCTGCTTCCTTTGCTGAGGTGTCAGATACAAGTGAAGCGGTTGATGATGACGATGTGTCCACGGATGCCACGTGGGTGCCTGCTCGAAGAGAAGAAGAGGGGGAAAGTTCTGAAGGGGAGACAGAGAGAATGAGGAGACGAGTTGGAAGCAGGGGGAGGTCAGTCGCAAGGAGTTAGTGGCACAGTCAGACAGCATGTATCGGCACCTGGGGTCAGCCAGACAGCACGCCAGTCAACGCATGCTGTTGCCACCACCAGAATGCCAGTCATTGCAAAGCTCAGCAGTGTGGCATTTTTTTGTGTGTCTGCCTCTGATAAAAGCAATGCCATTTGCAACCTGTGCCAAAAGAAACTGAGTCGTGGAAAGTCCAACACCCACCTTGGTACACACTGCTTTGCGAAGGCACATGATCTCACATCACAAACGCCTATGGGATCAACACATGAGTACAAGCAGCACACAAACTCAAAGCCACCATGCTCCTCCTGGTCCAGCATCTTCAGCCACGTCAACCACTGCTGTCCTCCCTGCCCCCTCTCAACCACCCGCCACTCCATCTCTCACCTTCAGCAGTTCCTGCTCATCTGCCCACAGTCAGGTGTCTGTCAAGGACATGTTTGAGCATAAGAAGCCAATGTCACAAAGTCACCCCCTTGCCCGGCGACTGACAGCTGGCTTGACGGAACTCTTAGCCCGCCAGCTTTTACCATACCAGCTGGTAGAGTCTGAGGCCTTCAAAAATTTGTCGCTATTGGGACACCACAGTGGAAGGTACCCGGCCTAAATTTTTTTCACAAAAGGCAATCCCTGATATGGGACGTAACAGGGATTAAACTGATGAGAATAGTACTACAGAAAATACCACTCATATCGGGTGTGACAGTAAATTGCACGGCGCAGACGCAGTGACCGTGGTTTAAAACAGAGTGGAGGAGCCAGCGTTTTTTAACCATCTCCCGTTCGAAAAATCTATTCAATAAATGGCCCCCAGATTGGGGACGTTAGAGGATTAAACTGATGAGAATAGTACTACAGAAAATACCACTCATATCGGTCGGTGTGACAGTAAATTGCACGGCGCAGACGCAGTCACCGTGGATTTAAAACAGAGTGGAGGGAGCCAGCGTTTTTTAACCATCTCCCGTTCGAAAATCTACTTAATAAATGGCCCCCAGATTGGGGAGTCGGGGACGTTAGAGGGATTAAACTGATGAGAATAGTACTACAGAAAATACCACTCATATCGGGTGTGACAGTAAATTGCACGGCGCAGACGCAGTGACCGTGGATTAAAAACAGAGTGGAGGGAGCCAGCGTTTTTAACCATCTCCCGTTCGAAAAATCTATTCAATAAATGGCCCCCAGATTGGGGACGTTAGAGGGATTAAACTGATGAGAATAGTACTACAGAAAATACCACTCATATCGGGTGTGACAGTAAATTGCACGGCGCAGACGCAGTGACCGTGGATTAAAACAGAGTGGAGGGAGCCAGCGTTTTTAACCATCTCCCCGTTCGAAAAATCTATTCAATAAATGGCCCCCAGATTGGGGACGTTAGAGGGATTAAACTGATGAGAATTGTACTACAGAAAATACCACTCATATCGGGTGTGACAGTAAATTGCACGGCGCAGACGCAGTCACCGTGGATAAAAACAAAGGGGAGGGAGCCAGCGTTTTTTTTAACCATCTCCCCGTTCGAAAAATCAATTCAATTCACCTTTTGGGGAACCCTTGGTGTTGTACGTGGCTGGGTGGAGGAAGAAACCTTCATTCCCTTACGTCCTACCAGCAGCACAGATGGGGTTAACCACCCCCCGTGGACTGGCAGGAACGGCGGAATGTTTAATGAGCCCAAGACTAATAACTCAATTTAACAATTAAGTATCTCCTTAAAAGGAGGAAGTCAACCCCCAGCCCACTGTGTTTTTTTCTGTCCTCCTGGACAGGTGGACTAGGCGGTTTGTTCCCCCCTTTCTTATGGAAAGTGCGGGGAGCCTTCTTTTCGTTTGGGTAACGGCGTTGCCCTTTTTTCCTAGGTACCTTGTCAGTTTGACCGGCAGCTTATTTGCTGCCGGCCCCGCGCAGTTGCGCCTGGCTGGGGTATTTTGGCGGCGTCCTTGGTCCAGGATTCCCGGTCGCTGTGCGCCGCCATCTTCCGGAGGTGATGTGGGGACTCTCCTTTTGCATCACCTCCGGGTAATCCGGTCGTGATTTTTTCACGGGCACGATTTTTTTCATAGATGCGATTTTTTTTTTTTTTTTTTATGCATCTTCCTGTGGAGGATTTACTGGGGGAAGGGTGGATTGGCTATCCCTCCCCTTCCCCTATTTTGGGAGGCTGTGTGCTCCAGTTCAGTCTCTGGCTACATATGCTTTTTCAGCTGGATCCCAGAGTCCTAAAATTGGTGTTGTTCCACTTGTGGTGTTTTTTTTCCTCAGCTGCCTCCGGTCTGTTTCCTGCGTAGATAGGTGGTTTACAAATGTTTTATTTGTCCCTTTTTTTTCCCGCAGTGATGTCTTCTCCGCGGGATTCGGAAGGCAGGAAAGTGGATTCCAAGAGGAAGCATCGATCCTGCTACCATTGCAGCAGTCAACGGTTATTGTAAGCTGATCATACCTGCACTCGTGAGATCGCAGAAGCTAAGCAGCTTAAGGCTGGGCTAAGACCAGCTTGGGAGACCGGTTGGGAATCCCGGGGTCTGTTGACTTAACCTACACCAGGTGTTACAGCTGCCGTTAGAGGTTTCTGACCTCTAGTGAACCTACGTTGCAGGATATGTATCAATGGCTCTATTAAAGGAGTCATAGGCCTGCTGGATGGAAAGGCTTCCTATTCGTGCCCAGGACCCTATGGAGACCTCTGTCCCAGTAGAGAGATCTTCTTGGTCTCCTTAGTTTCTTCCTCCTCGGATGAGGAGGAGCTGACTTTGTGTTTTCTCCCCTGGAAAGACACAGAAGTTGCTTAAGTCCATCAGGTCGGGGGACCATGATGTTGACTGTGGGGAGCCTCCCGTTCCCGCTCAGGCACCTCGTGTCTTTAAAGCGGATGAGACTCTCCTCTCTGTCATGATATAGAGTGGAATAAACCTGGGAAAGGTCCGGTTTTAACAAAGAAGTTTAAATCCATGCTTCCGATGGCTTAACCCTTGGTGGATTCGTGGGGATCCATTCCCAAGGTGGACATGGCTATTGCCAAGTTGTCCAAGCGCACTCTGGTTCCTGCAGACGATGGGTCTAGCTGCAGCACCCCCTTGCAGAGTGCACACTAAGTCGGGGTGTTACGGCAGCTGCGGCTTCCACAGCCATAGCGGCTTTTGAAGTCTCTACGTTCCTCCGATCTCGCCTGGATCAAATTCAAGTTGATGTGAACTAGAGGTTTTTTCCAGGACGACATACTGGCTGCTTTCAAGACCATGAACCTGGCTACGGACTTCTTGTGCGATACCGCACAGCTCCAGTTGAAGCTAGCGAGGGAGCTTCCCCGCTAGCAAAGCAAGTCCTGGGAACGAGGCCAAGCACAGATCCTTGCTCTTGAAGCTAAGCAGCAGGTCTGTGGCTCATGGGAGACAAAGTGCGCCTTGGTCAAATAATGTCAGGGGCCTATATATAGCATGGCCCTGGGGTCTTGCCAGCAAACAAGCTCTTGTAGTGACTGGAGAGCACAGCGAAAGGGTTTGAGCTGCTCTCGTGGAGGAGCCAAGATGGAATATCCACCTCCTGACTACCGGCATCTGCGAGGCTCTTGGTTAATTCCTGTTACTCCTGCCGTCCTGCCAATAAGCTTCCCCATTCCTAAGCTTCATGTACCTGTCGGGAGTTGTCTCTCCCAATTCTGAGAAGAATGGATCCAAGAGATCTCGGATCCCTGGGTCCTGAATATCATTTACAACGGTTATTTAGTCAACCTCACCTCTATTCCTCTGGACAGGTTTGTCAAGATCAAGCTGCCAAGGAGGCGATCCTAGAGGCCTACATTCAGGACTACATTTGCAAAAGGCCTCTGGAGGAGGTTCTGGCAGGAGAACGGGGCCTAGGGATCTATTCACCAGTTTTTCTGGTTCCCAAGGTTTCAGGAGATCTCCGGATGATTATCGAACTGAGATATTTCAATCGATTTATAAGGAAGGTGAAGTTTCGTGTAGAAACCATCAGGTCAGTAGTTCACGTCGTCAATCCTGGAGACGTGATGGCAACCCTGGACCTCAATAATGCATATCTGCACATCCCGATCCATCCTGGTTCCAGGAAGTATATCAGGATCACGGTCCAGGTGTCCGGTGTCATCAGGCATCTTCTGTTTGTTGCCCTTCCCTTTGGCATTTCTTCTACCCCTCACACTTTTACCAAGGTGGTGGTTCTGTGGTGGCGGCTTTGAGGCTTCAAGGACTGACCATCATTCCTTATCTGGACGACTGGCTTTAAAAGCCTCTGCTCTAGCGGTCCTAACCCAACGTCTTCAGGTAACAATCTCCTTTCTGTTCCACCTAGGTTGGATCATCAGCTGGTAGAAGTCGAACGTGAGCCCGTCGACTTCAGTAAGATATCTAGGCTTCATAATCGACTCCACTGGGATGTCGCTCCAGTTGACTCCAGAAAGAAGATTCCGGGTTCAGAACACGGCAAGTTCCTTTCCCCGGGAGTTCCAATTCGGACTCTCATGAAGATGTTGGGGCTCATGTCAGCGTCTGCGGAAGCAGTCCCTTGGGCTTTATGGCACCTCCGCCCTCTACAGTCGGAGGTCCTCTCCTAATGGAATGGCAGCCCGGCTGGGCTAAACCCCCTGTGCTCCCTGACTTGGCAAACTCTGTATTCCCTCAGATGGTGGTGCCATCTTTTAGACGGGAAGTCTATGACCCAGCCAGTCTGGGTCATATTGACTACGGATGCGTCCTAAGTAGGCTGGGACGCTCACCTAGACGACTCTCCAGTTCACGGGACCTGTTTTCCTCAGGAGTGGCTTTTTTCATCCAATCTCCGCGAGATTCAAGCTATCCGGCTAGCCCTCCTTCACTTAGCCCCTCAGATCAGGGGCAAAGCGGTGAAAGTCCAGTCAGACAATGTGACTGCGGTACTTTACATCAACCAGCAGGGAGGCACGAGATCACTTCCCCTCTTGTACCTTCCCACTTATCTGCGATTCACATCCAAGGCTCCCTCAATATGATGGCGGCTGAGCCGCGGTCTTCCGTCGGTGGAGTGGTCTTTACATCCGGAGAATTAAGCAGATAGTCCTCAAGTGGGTATGCCAGAGGTGGATCTCATGGCAACAAGGTTCAATGCCAAGGTGGAGAGGTTCTGCTCCCTCTACAGGGAGGACAACCCCCTGGCGTTAGACGCTCTGTCAATATCCTGGAGGTTCAGGCTGGCTTACATCTTCCCTCCCTTTTCCATGATACCGAGGGTATTGATGAAAATCCGTCAGGATCAGGCCTCAGTGATAGCCATCATACTGTGTTGGCCGAAGAGATCCTGGTTTACTTAGCTCACCCAGTTGAGTCGAGGACAATATTGGAGGCTCCCCCCACAGCAGACCCTGGTGTCGTGGGACACTCACCTCTGCTCAGATCTGCACAGATTCAACCTGACAGCCTGGAGGTTGATCAGTCCCTTCCCAGGATAGAAGGGCTTTCAGAGTCTGTCCTGAGAACGCTGTCTCATTCTAGAGCGGACTCTACCAAGAGAGCCTACTCTTGTATTATGAGGATATTCTCATCCTGTTGTACCTCAACTGAGGTGGCGTCTGCAGATCCGCCCCTCTCCGCTATCCTTCAGTTCCTGCAAGACGGCCTTGATAGAGGCCTTGCCCTTCTACTCTGAAGGTTCAAGTTTCAGCCATCTCAGCTTGCCTTAACAGGCTTTTCTCTCAGGACCCGCAGATCAAACGGTTCCTTAAAGGAGCTGAAAGATTAAAGCCTACAGTACTGATACCCCTTCCTTCCAATGGGGTTTTCAGTAGTTCTCAGGGGGTTAGCATCTCCCCCCTTTGAACCATTAGAGGAGGTGGACATCAAGTTCGTCACTTGGAAGTTTGTGTTTCTCCTTGCAGTGACTTTGGCCAAGAGGGTCTCTGAGCTTCAAGCTCTCTCAGCACATGAGCCCTATTCTTACATGACCGGGACCTTCTTAGATTCCTCCCGTATTGTAGGCCTAAAGTTCCTTCCTTCCAGAACATCAACCAGGTGATATTCCTCCCGGTTCTGTCGACATCTACCACCTCCTCCTAGGAACCTGCAAGACATCCTCTGGATGTCGAGATGTTTCCGGATCTATGTGGATAGATCAAGGAGTTCAGGAAAGATGAGAATCTGCTAATCCTGTTGCCGGTAAGTTTAAAGGCTATAAGGCATCCAAACCTTCCATCAGTCGGTGGATTGAGGAGGCTATTAAGGAATCCTTTGTTTCCACAATCTGGACCCTCCGGGATTCGTGAAGGCCCACTCTACTAGAGTTGTGGCTACTTCTTTTGCCGAGAGGAGTCTTCTGCCTCTCAACATGATTTGCAAAGCTGCCTCCTGGAGCTCTGAATCGACATTCATCTCCCATTATAGACTAGATGCCAGTCTAGCTGAGTTTCGGCCTTTGGGCAGACTTTTCTTAGTTCTGCCAGGCAGGAAGGCCCTCCCTAGGGGTTTCTTCTTGCTATCTCCCCATCTGTGCTGCTGGTAGGACGTAAGGGAATCGTTAATTTCTAACGATAATTTGTTTTCCCTTAGTCCTAACAGCAGCACACAAATTTCCCACCCTAGTAAGTCTAGTTTTTTTTCTTACTATAAACGCAGTGGGCTGGGGGTTGACTTCCTCCTTTTAAGGAGATACTTAATTGTTAAATTGAGTTATTAGTCTTGGGCTCATTAAACATTCCGCCGGTCCTGCCAGTCCACGGGGGGTGGTTAACCCCATCTGTGCTGCTGTTAGGACTAAGGGAAAACAAATTATCGTTAGAAATTAACGAATGACATCACCGGGACGTGGTTAGCTTGGTATCCAACCTTGTGCAAATGGGGAGTTTGCGGTTGTGCAAATGAACTGTTTGCGGTGCATTAAAAGGGGAGTTTGGTCTGTCAATGTCAGTGAAGCGGGCGTAACCCTTACACTACCTGATCGATACAACATCATACCTGATCGTATACACACACTGGATGTTTTAAAGCACGTTATTCCAAACAATTTAGGAATGTTAGTTGATTTATGCCCTTTATGGATTAAAACCCGACTCTGCGTCCACTACGTAATTTTCCATGGGAGTTTTGCCATAGATCCCCCTCCAGCATGCCACAGTCCAGGTGTTCGACCCCTTGAAACAACTTTCCCATCACTATTGTGGCCAGAAAGAGTCCATGTGGGTTTTAAAATTCGTCTGCCAATTGAAGTCTATGGCGGTTCGCCCGGTTCGCCCGTTCGCGAACATTTGCGGAAGTTCGCGTTCGCTGTTCGCAAACTGAAAATTTTATGTTCGCGACATCACTACACTGCAACGGTCCTCAAGCCCGACTGTATTGTCGACTACAATCGGTATATGGGAGGAGTTGATCTCTCTGATCAAGTCCTCAAGCCATATAATGCCATGCGCAAAACCCGGCATGGTACAAAAATGTTGCGGTCTACTTGGTACAGGTTGCCTTGTACAACTCTTTTGTACTGTTCCGGAGCGCTGGCAACACAGGCAAATTCTTTCAACTCTATAAGGCAGTCCTCAAGGACCTGATCTTTTCTGACCGGGAAAGAGCAGGCCGGAGTACCTCAGGAACTGGATGCGCCCGGATTGTCCCTGGCCAACACTTTCCAGGTGTGGTCCCCCATACTGGAAAGAAGGGACGAACTCAAAAAAGATCCAGAGTGTGTCACTGGAGGGGGATACAAAAGGACACCACCACTCAGTGTGACACATGCCCTGATCATCCGGGCCTCTGCATTATTGGTTGCTTCAGGGAGTACCACACTTCCATGGAGTACTAAATTTATTATCCCCTTTTCCATGTAGGCACTGACAATCGGATAAAAACTATGGTCCTCAGACTTGACACACCCCAAAAAAAAATTCAAAAATTATAGTTTATAAATCTAAAATAATAAAAAAAAAATTAAGAAAGTAGACAAATTAGGTATCGCCGAGTCCGTAATAATCTGGCCTATAAAAATACTCCATGACTTAACCCCGTAGATTAACACGGGGAAAAAAAAGGTGCAAAAAAAGGAATTTTTTTGTCACCTTCCACAATACAACTCGTAATAGCAAGTGATCAAAAAGTCACATGCCCCCCAAAAAAGTGCCATTAAAACTGTCCCCTCATCCCGCAAAAAATGAGCCCCTACCGACCGAAGACAATCAGGTAAAAACTAAAAAAAAAACGACTGTTAGATTGTGTAGATAGTAAAAATTTTTACTTCAAATAGGATAATATAGTGTTAAACAAAAAAAATGTTAAAAAAGTTGACAAATTAGGTATCGTCGCGTCTGTAATAATCTGCCCTATAAAAATACCCCATGTCCTAACCCCTTAGATTAATGGGGGGAAGGTGCAAAAAAAAATTTTTTTGTCACCTTACATGATAAAACGTGTAATAGCAGGTGATCAAAAAGTCACATGCCCCCCAAAATAGTGCCATTAAAACCGTCCCCTCATCCCGCAAAAAATTAGCCCCTACCTAATACAATCGGCTAAAAAACTTTAAAAGAAATGACTCTTAAGACTTTAGAGATACAAAAAAATTTTGTATCAAAAAGGATAATATAGTCTAAAACCTGAATGATTGTAAAAAAAAAAGTAGACTTATTATGTATCGCCGCATCCGTAATAATCTCCTCTATAAAAATACTCCATGACCTAACCCCCCAGATTTAAAATCTGAAATTTCATCTCCATTTGCCAATAACTCTTGTGGAGCATCTAAAGGGTTAACAATGTTTGTAAAATCAGTTTTCAATACCTTGAAGGGTGTAGTTTCTAAAATGTGGTCATTTTTTGGTGGTTTCTAATATGTAAGCCTCACAAAGTGACTTCAAACTGAACTGAACTGGTACCTAATAAAAATGGGTATGTAAATTAATAACTATTTTTGGAGGTATTACTATGTATTATAGAGATAAAGAAATTAAAACTTGGAAAATTGCTAATTTTTCAAAATTTTTGATAACTTTGGTATTTTTTTATAAATAAAAATGAACTTTTTTGACTCCATTTTACCAGTGTCATGAAGAACAATATGTGACGAAAAAACTCAGAATGGCCTGCATAAGTAAAAGCGTTTAAAAGTTATCACCACATAAAGTCACACTGGTCAGATTTGCAAAAAATGGCCGAGTCCTTAAGGTGAAATAAGGCTGAGTCCTTAAGGGGTTAAGTGGCCCCTATGTCAAGATCCCACTTTTTTTACGGGGAAGACCTAAGCCAGTTATCCATCAACAGACAGCTGTTTCTGGGTGTTGCCCCTCATTAGTGTGGAGTAGGATTCTAGCTAACCGCGAGCAATGCCTTGGAGACTACTCAAACAAAACAATAGCTGATCTCAGAAAACCTATCCGGGAGGGCGATCTTAGGTTCAAGGCAGACCTGGTTCCCACTGGCGGAACCAAACGCCTGAGGACTCTGAAACTGTGCAACAGTTTTTTACGGAGGTCAGCTACCTCCAAAGATAATCCTTGCATGCGATCAACCAGTGCAGTAACAGTATTCATATTTGCACAGAGCAAGGGAAATGATAACAGTTTACGGTGGTTAATAATGTCACGGGTGGGGGGGATGTGAGGAACACCAAATACACAAACAGCGACAGAAAGCAGACTAGGCCTCAAAGCTAGGGAAGAGGGAATGGTAACCTCCTAACAATCCCTGAGCTTTTCCCTGACTGCTGACAGTATGAGCAAGTCCTGATGGTGAACAAACTCATACGCTGGAACCTATGCCCTGCGGAACTTAGGGAGCAGGAGATGAGACGGCTGGTTCCTTCCACCGTGAAGGGACCAGCGTCTTCCGGAGACCTAGAAACAACACACAGAGCAAGGAGACAACAGGAAAACTTAGCTTGAGATGAAAGGGAAGCAGATGACCGCAAACAACTAGCATAGAACTCCAGCCGGATATAACAACCACATGGTCAGCAGTGAGAGGCAGACTTAAATAGAGCCTCCTCACTGATAACGAGCAGAACCTGTGGAGAGGTGGGATCCTGCCTACAATAACAAACAGAAAAGAAAAACAGAGAGACCTGTCAGATAGACACACGTGCCGCAAGTCTATCCGATCTTCTCATATCTCTCACAGGGAAGGCAGTGACAGCTCTCTTAGCTTGTATTTAAGGCCATGCAAGCCCAGGAGGGGATAAGCAACCATAAACGACTTTTGCAGGCAGGTCCTGCAGGCCCAGCAAAGCAGACAGTGCTCTGCTTACCAACACACAACCTTTCACCAAGATGGAGTAAGTTAGACTGAGCTTCACTAGCTCTGAACTCCTCCCTGTCTAGAGAGGGCTGGAATGGACAAAAAGGCTCCACTCCAGGCTAAGTAGCTCTGTACAGACTGGCGCCATCTGCTGGTGTACCAGGCACATTACATTTGAACATTGATTTGCAATAACATGTATACATGCACTATGTAGGACATGGAAATAACTATGCAGAATAACACAGGATCACACAATACAGATAGTGGGGGTACAAAAGGAGGTGGTAATGGCACTCTGGGTCATCACATTAGCACCCCCACCATCAAGGGCACCTCGACCACCATCTGGCTGGGGATCCCTGGACAAATAAAGAGTGCCCCGAGGGATTTTGTGCCGTCTTTCCCATCACTGCACACCGGCCCAGGGAGCTACAGAACAGTAAGCAACACTACTACCCCCATCGGCTCACCATACCCTACTCTCACGTTGCCCCTGCGGTCCGGTCACCGTAGACCCATCCACCCTCATCAACAGCTCAACACAGAATGAAATTTGTTCATTTTGCACAAGCATCTCCCTTCCTGCTGCAGATGAGGCTTTTTTCAGCCTCTGAGCCAAGCAGAGCAAGCCCTCCTCTCCCCATTTCCTCCCAGGATCATGTAATCATTCTTCACCTTCCCATATAGTTTTTCCTGCCGATATGTAGCAGTAAAATAGCGATGCATGCTGTTTTACTGGATTCTTCTGAAGTGAACCTGAAAAAGCTTTGGGTTCATTTTGCGGATGAATTTTCGGAAATTTGTAACAAGCCCAGTTTGTTACGAATCGATTTACTCATCCTTAGTAGATATGCTTTAATTACGTTTTCAGAAATGAAAGGCCAGTCCTAAATAATTTAAAATCACAATAGAAACACATACTGGGAGATTTATCAAAGATCTGCATTTTATGCCGGTCTCTGAAACCTCCTGCACTGATGGAGGCTGTGACTAATTCGCAGGGGTGCACCTAGCCTTTCTGCTGCCTGGGGCAAAAACTGAAACAGCCCCCCATCCACCAAATGTTAATTTCTTAACCTAACCCCATTGCCACAATGAAAGCGCTCTTAGCCCAGGGCCCTTCTGCTGCCACCCTCTCGCCCCTACCTGGTGCTGCTTGAGACAATCCCCTCACCCCTGCTAAGTCGCCTCATCATAAATTAGACGTATTATTCGGCAGTCTGTGCCCCAGAATGAAATTTACAGCAGCTCCAAGCTTTTCAGGAAAGAGGCAAGGGTGGCGTAAAAAGGCTATTTCCGATAAAAATTGTCACAAGTGGGTTTATAAAGTTGCAAACACAAGGTTTGTGACTTTTTACACCATTAAAGAGGCGTAGGGTCATGTAGGTAAATACCGAAAGTGCAGGGAGATGTAATATTATCTCAATTTTATTTGTTCAGAAGTAGCTTGGCTTATTGTATTACAAAGGAGCTCTTATGTTTATATGATACCTCCATTTACCATTATTCCAACTACTTTATTCTAGATGAAATATTAATACTACTGGTGGAGTATTTCCTATCACACAGAACAAATAACCAATATACAGATTCATTATTTACAATTCTACTTATCCAAGTCTATCCTGACATATATTAAATCTTTATTGTGGCCTCATGGAGGAACATATAAGTGACGCGTTTCGGCTCAGGATGAGCCTTTGTCAAACTTGACAATGAGAATGAGAAAGTATGATGGCAATGATCAAAGTGGAAAGGTATAGGAAAAAGTAAATTTTTCCTACTAATTGTAGATTTATGCTTCGAAAATCTATCTTTCATCTTCATGGAAGTTTCTCCTACATACAGAAGTCCACAAGGACACTTTAAAATGTAGACAACAAAACTGCTGTCACAAGTGAAGACATTTTTTATAGGAAACTTCTCTCCAGATCGTGGATGTACAAAGTATTCTCCTTTAATGACACTTGAACAATGTGTGCAATGTAAACAGGGGTAGGTACCCTTCTTTGGAGTAGAAAGTGTCATTTGTCGTAATGGAGGCCTAATGCTCCCGAACAAGTACTTGTTCCGATTTGAAGAAGGACATTGAACTTACCAAATGCAACAAGTTCACACGGGATTGTGAGGATTACCTGAATAAAAAGGTCTATAAATGGCAAGACTCCTTAGGCACAGCAACTGCTGTATTCAGACGTCCTTCACGCCGAATTAATTCCCAGTGCTCTGGCTCTGGAAGCGATTATACCTCCACCCAACGCCATCCGGCTCCTTTTTTAGGGAAAAAAGGACGATTAACAAAAAGAACACAAGAAGGGAAGGATGCCATTAAAGGCGACGTGAACGCCCCACGGAGTACTCGATCCCAGGTAGGGATGAGAACTTAATTTTTAACATCTCTTCAAAATGTCTGAATCCTGCGCAAATGCAGGTATTACAAAAAGGATTGTCCTTTAGCCCTACTGGGCATCTGGATTCATTTAATCTGGAAATGGACTGTCAGCGGTTCTTTCGAAATGTACGTCTTAAAGCCCATTTTTCTGATAGTGAGAAAATACCTCCACAGAGTATATCAGTTGATGCTGCATCTCTGACATTACAACGCTTTGATTTAAAACTCAAAAGCAGATTTCAACCTCCAAAAACATACCACCCTGTAGAGGCTTTAATCTCACTAGTTCAGAGAGATATGTCCAAATTACTTGATGATTGTAAAAATGGTAAATTATTTCTCTCTGACAATTTAACAACAAATGAAAGTAATGCTTTACAGACTATGCATAATGATGATTCCCTTATATTCAAACCAGCTGATAAAGGGGGTGCCCTTGTCCTCATGGACAAAGATTATTATAACTCAGAAATTTTGGGGCAATTATCTGATAGGGACTCCTATATACCCCTGACACATGACCCTGTTTATGACATCAAACGTAAACTTGTTGATAACACCAGGGAATTTCGGGATAGAGGTATTGCAGATGAAAAATTATGCACTTATTTGGTCAATCAACATCCCATCACGCCGGTGTTTTATACCGTGCCTAAAATTCATAAATCCCTCACACATTCCCCTAGTCGCCCCATAGTTGCTTTAACAAATTCCATTTTGTCACCACCAGCAATTCTCCTTGAAAAGGTACTAACACTATTGACTAAGGATACTCCATCATTTCTATTGGATACCAACCACTTCCTAAGAGAAATAAGGAACCTTAACATAGAGAATGGTGACCTTTTACCAACTTTCAATGTGTGCAGTTTGTACACATCGATTCAACATGAAAAGGGACTAAGGGAGGTAGAATGTATCTTGGGATTTTCTTTATAAACTTTACAAGAAAATGAGTTTTTCCTACGTATTTTAGAAATTATCTTGAAAGAGAATTATTTCTCATTCCAAAATACCTTCTTCCAGCAACGACAGGGTACCGTGATGGGATCAAACGCCGCACCGCCATACGCAAATAGCTACATGTCCTGGTTTGAACATACTTTATAACAACGAATTATATTTAAAACATTGTATCATATGGAGACGTTTCATTGATGACGTCTTTTGCATATGGCGGGGTGTCGCTCGTTCTCTCCTTTATTTTGCGTCTTATTTAAATTCTATATGGCAGGAACTACAATTCACCATACATTGGAATGAAACCAAGATCAGTTTCCTTGACACATGGGTCATAAAAGATGAAGGTAATATACTACAAACTGACCTTTATGTCAAGGAGACTGATCGCAATAGCCTTTTGCATTTTACTAGCAATCACCCTCCTGCCACAAAAAAATCGGTACCATACTCTCAACTTCAACGCATTGACAGGATTGTCACTAATACAGCCACCAAAGAGAAAAGTATCCTTGAGATGACCCATAAATTTCAGTCTAGGGGGTACCCATTATCACTACTTGAAACTGAGCGTAATAAGTTGAACAATCAGACCTCAGCGTCCACACAACCTAAATCATAAAAAAAAAAGCGTAATCCATTCATAGTCAAATATCATCCCTGGATTAATAAATTCAGGAACATTATTAATAAACATTGGGGAATAATTAAACAAGCTTACCCGTCAGTGACGGAATTCCAGTGCTTACCCATGGTATGTAATAAGAGATCCAAAAACATCAGGAACAGGAATCTAATTATCAAAGCAGACATCGGGAGCATTAGGCCTCCATTCTGACAAACAACACTTTCTACTCCAAAGATGGGTACCTACCCCTGTTTACATTGCACACATTGTTCAAGTGTCATTAAAGGAGAATACTTTGTACATCCACGATCTGGAGAGAAGTTTCCTATAAAAAATTTCTTCACTTGTCTTTTGTTGTCTACATTTTAAAGTGTCCTTGTGGACTTCAGTATGTAGGAGAAACTTCCATGAAGATGAAAGATAGATTTTCAAAGCATAAATCTACAATTAGTAGGAAAAATGTACTCCTACTCATACCTTTCCACTTTGATCATTGCCGTCACAATAAATCCCAATTACGATTCCAGATCATAGAGCAGATCCTGCCTCTCCGGAGAGGAGGTGATAGGATCCAGCTCCTCAAAAAACGTGAGGCCTTTTGGATCCATAGGCTACAGACCTTGGAACCAGCTGACCTCAATCGAGAGTATAAACTTAATTCCTTTTTGTAGGATTTCCGTGCTGTAGTAACTGCTTCCTGTATATGCCTACTTATATGATTCTGTGTTTTCATTTTCAGAAATCTTGATGATGATCGATCTACATGGGTTTGCTATTTTTTCATTATACTGCATTACATTTATGCACTAATCACTAATCTACCCATTGTGCTTGTTATTTTTGCTTTGCAATATTCATTTATTAATCACTATTAATTTATTAATTACTATACTAATACCCTGTAACCATGCAATCATGTAACCGTTTAATTATGTATCTACATGTGGATCTGCGCTACTTTTTCTATGTATTCATTGCTTTGTTTACCTTGATCTCCGTGACAACGTGACGTTGCTTCCGGTGACGTCACTTTGAGCAGCATATTTAAATGTACTTTCTTATTCTCATTGTCAAGTTTGAGAAAGGCTCATCCTGAGCCGAAACGCGTCACTTATATGTTCCTCTATGAGGCCACAATAAAGATTTAACTTCTGTTACGTTGGTAAGTTCCGGTCTTCTCTGCATTAACGTACGTGGGGCGCCGATCCTGACGAGTGTACCGCCCATCGTGCTGACAACGGAGTGCCGACTGTTTTTCATTCATTTATCCTGACATATAATCTAAGGCTGCTTTCACATCTGCGTTGTGCTGTCCGGTTCTGAGATCCGGCACAGACTCTTAAAACCACAGCACAAAGCTTCAGTTTTATGCTCATTCATTGTCAATGGGCACAAAACTGAACAAACCGGAAAGGAGTGCACTAGAATGCATTCCGTTACGGTTTGTTGTGTTCCCATGCTGGACACAAAAATGTGCAAACACTACTCTTGTGTGTGACATGGGAAACTGAACACCCAGCAATGAAAACCATGTACGACTACTTTCACACCTGCGTTAAGTGCGGATCCGTCTTGTATCTGCACAGAAGGATCTGCACCGATAATGCAAACGATTGTATCCGTTCAGAACGGATCCGTTTGCATTATGTTGAACAAAAAATAACAAAGTAAAAAACGTTTTCCGTTTTCAATCTGTTTTCAGTTGCACCATATTGTGTGAATGAAAACGGATACCTATTGACTTACATTGTAAGTCAGGCCGGATCCGTTTGGCTCTGCATCGTCAGGCGGACACCAAAATGCTGCAAGCAGCGTGAATGGAGCCGGAACGAAGCCAAACTGATGAATTCGGAATGAATCCTTATCCATTCAGAATGCATTGGGGCTCAACTGATCCGTTTTGGGCTGCTTTTTAGAGCCCTGAAACAGATCACACAAGCGGACCCAGAAAGGGCAGTGTGAAAGTAGCCTATGTCAATGTGCTGGATGCGGGGGTTTTTTCGGGCACGTTTTTTTCTTTTTTTTATATAATACAATCGGATCCATTCAGAAAGGATATAGCCAGTTGTATTATAATAATGGAAGCTAAAATGTAAATCCTGCAACTCCTTAAAGGGAACCACAAAATGCAGTGCAATATGCAGGCATTGTGTTATAGAGCAAGAGGAGCTGAGCAGATTGATACATAGTTTTCTGGAAAAGGATTCAACAAAATTTGTCATGTACAAATTTAGTTCTCTGCTTTTTCTGACTTTATTGTAGAGTGGGGCCATATTATCTGTGACTGATAGCTATCTCTCTATACACATTTACTTAGAGAATTTTATCAATCACCTTGAGCTCAGAAAGAGCAGAGATTTAAAGCTATAAATTACAAGTGTTAACTGAATCTACTCCCACAGTAAAGTAATATTTTGCTGTAAGCAGGTAGTTGTCCACATTATTTCTGTTTATTTCTGGAAACTGCCTAGAGCCTGATAAAATGATAAAAGCACTTACACTAACCTTCCCAGGTCCCTCTAAGCCCGCAGTCGCTGTCCTCTCCCCATGCTGCAGTCAGTGAAGTATTGTTGTGGCTTTCGTAGTGACAGCACTGAGGCCAGTGATTGTCCAGAACTTAATAACACTATAAAGAGATTGACTTGTATCAGGAGGATATCAGACAACACATGCGATCCACCTTCAATAAAGAACCAATCTCTACCTACTTGAAAAATCCTGCACCTCTGCACAGGTTCTCCAGGTTGGGCTCTGTTTTCCTGACCACAGTGGTAACCAGGTTGGACTGTCTGAAATTCAGCCCTGGCATTTTAAAATAGACAGGCCCACTTGCTGTTTGGTGAATCTGAAATCTTGTTTGTGCCCTTAGTACCCCCTCACCAGGTATGCTTTGGCCTAGCAATGCCTCAGGAGCAGGTGGCCCACTCTGGCACTGGCCTATCTGGCTTTTGCCAGAATTGCCAGGTGGGCAGTCCAGCCCTGATGGTAATGTCATATCGACAGGACACAACTGGCCTCAGTGATGCACCAAAGAGGCTACTGATTGGAAGGAGCCGGAGAGCAGGAGAGGAGGCACAGGATCTATCTGTTGATTAACAATGTATGCTTTATTGCAAGTAGATCTCAAGAAGAAACTGGGCAATCCATTTATGGCAAGTCCAGAACACATACAGAAGCACTCTTGTCTTGAATCACACCTTTAAAATTCTGTAGATATGTCAAAAAGATTTGTTGGTATTTGTTGTGAATGAGGGACCCGTGTCATATTAGTAGTATTTATTTTTGGTTCAAGGACTGTAAAGGTGACCATACACCTGTAGATAGAACTCAACTAAATCTGCCTCCTATAAAATGTAACCTATTATACAGACCTCTACACTGCACAGCAGTATACCGCACACAAACATAATACTGCTAGACTGCACAAGTACATAGTACTGTTTCCCTTGCTTACACACATGTATACAGACATTACACATATGCCTACCCAAAATACGCACATACAAACTACTCACATACCTACACACTACACATAACACATTCATACACATTTTATACAAAAATATTAATGCACATTACT
>JAKVIS010002930.1:0-19782 GCA_033119425.1 Bufotes viridis | reverse complement strand
GTGTGGGAATCTATGTACCAAAACTAGCATTTTAAAAATTCTGGTGTCCAATTTGCAGCAGTTTTCTTGTAATTAATACCGTAAAAAGGAATTATATCTTCCAGTGTGGGAATTTATGTACACAAACTAGCATTTTAAAAATTCTGGTGTCCAATTAGCAGCAGTCTTCTTGTAATTAATACCGAAAAAGGCATTACATTGTCCAGTGTTGTAATTTTGGTGAAAAAAGGCCAATTTAATCAATCTGGTGTTAGTTAAACCAGAAACAGTAGGCCTCACATTTTTACTCCTGTAAAAAGGAATTAATACCGGAAAAAGGCATTACATTGTCCAGTGTTGTAATTTTGGTGAAAAAAGGCCAATTTAATCAATCTGGTGTTAGTTAGACCAGAAACAGTAGGCCTCACGTTTTTACTCCTGTAAAAGGAATTATATCTCCCTGTGTGGGAACCTATGTACCAAAAGTAGCATATTAAAAATTCAGGTGTCCAATTTGCAGCAGTTTTCTTGTAATTAATACCGGAAAAGGAATTATATCTTCCAGTGTGGGAATTTATGTACACAAACTAGCATTTTAAAAATTCTGGTGTCCAATTTGCAGCAGTTTTCTTGTAATTAATACCGTAAAAGGAATTATATCTTCCAGTGTGGGAATTTATGTACACAAACTAGCATTTTAAAAATTCTGGTGTCCAATTAGCAGCAGTCTTCTTGTAATTAATACCGGAAAAGGCATTACATTGTCCAGTGTTGTAATTTTGGTGAAAAAAGGCCAATTTAATCAATCTGGTGTTAGTTAGACCAGAAACAGTAGGCCGCACGTTTTACTCCTGTAAAAGGAATTATATCTCCCGTGTGGGAATCTATGTACCAAAACTATCATTTTAAAAATTCTGGTGTCCAATTTGCAGCAGTTTTCTTGTAATTAATACCGGAAAAAGGAATTATATCTTCCAGTGTGGGAATTTATGTACACAAACTAGCATTTTAAAAATTCTGGTGTCCAATTAGCAGCAGTCTTCTTGTAATTAATACCGAAAAAGGCATTACATTGTCCAGTGTTGTAATTTTGGTGAAAAAAAGGCCAATTTAATCAATCTGGTGTTAGTTAAACCAGAAACAGTAGGCCTCACATTTTTACTCCTGTAAAAGGAATTAATACCGGAAAAAGGCATTACATTGTCCAGTGTTGTAATTTTGGTGAAAAAAGGCCAATTTAATCAATCTGGTGTTAGTTAGACCAGAAACAGTAGGCCTCACGCTTTTACTCCTGTAAAAAGGAATTATATCTCCCTGTGTGGGAAACTATGTACCAAAACTAGCATATTAAAAATTCAGGTGTCCAATTTGCAGCAGTTTTCTTGTAATTAATACCGAAAAAGGAATTATATCTTCCAGTGTGGGAATTTATGTACACAAACTAGCATTTTAAAATTCTGGTGTCCAATTAGCAGCAGTCTTCTTGTAATTAATACCGGAAAAGGCATTACATTGTCCAGTGTTGTAATTTTGGTGAAAAAAAGGCCAATTTAATCAATCTGGTGTTAGTTAGACCAGAAACAGTAGGCCGCACGTTTTTACTCCTGTAAAAGGAATTATATCTCCCTGTGTGGGAATCTATGTACCAAAACGTTCGAAAATCGTTCGGGTCCGTACCGAATTTTGGGGTGTCCGTGACACGGACCCGAACCCGGACATTTTCAAAAAGTTCGGGTTCGGGTCCGGTGTTCGTCGATTACTTCCCACTTTCTGAAGGGCTGCACAGCAGCCAATCAGCTAGCGTTTTACTTCTTGCCCTAAGAGCCCATCACAGCCATGCCTACTAATGGCATGGCTGTGATTAACCAGAGTGCAGCATGTGACCCAGCCTCTATTTAAGCTGGAGTCACGTAGCACCGCACGTCACACTGCTCTGATTAGTGTAGGGAGAGGACGCAGCTTCTGTGAGGGCGAGATAGGCAGGGATAAAGAAGTGAATGATCTACCTTTCTACACCTGTGCATCAGAACAACTCAGCTGAGCTGTTCACTGAAAGTCACTATTTTGTTGAGACTGGCCAGAGCGATTTTTACTGGCACATGTAACTGGGCTGACCGGCGGTGGCCATTTTGGGACTTGTGGTGCGCCAGCACAAGCTGCCACAGAGTCTAAACCAAAGCTCCAAAGAAGTGAAAAATCTACACCTGTGAATCAGAACAACAGCGATTCAGCTGCTCAGTCAAAGTCAATTTTTTTCTGGCTGGGCAGACCGTTTTCTGGCACATTTTACTGGGCTGATAGGCGGCGGCCATTTTGGGACTTGTGGTGCTACAGCAAAAGCTGCCACAACGTCCATGAATCTCATGTAATAGTCGATTTTTTCATAGATATACTACATCAGGGGTTTGGCTGTGCTTGTGTCAGCCATACTAACTGCAAAGATATTTAATATATCAGTGGTGAAACTGAAAGTAACCCACTTGGATAGCAAATCCCATGAATGTGCTGTTCCAGCTAGGCTAGCCAGTGCCACTACAGCCAAGTCCAATACTGTCAGCCAGAAATATTTTTTTTTTTTATGTGCCAGAAATATTAATTAAAAAAAGCTTTCACCGTAATAATAAAATTATTCTGGTGTTAGACCAGAAGAAGCACTCCTGTTGTAATTAATACTGTAAAAAGGCTTAGGCAATATTTCTCCCAGTGTGGGAAATTTATCTAGCAAAACTAGCATTTTAAAAATTCCGGTGTTCTGAAATACCAGCAGTCCTCTTGTAATTAATACCGCAAAAAGGCATTATATCGTCCAGTGTTGTAATTTTGGTGAAAAAAAGGCCAATTTAATCAATCTGGTGTTAGTTAGACCAGAAACAGTAGGCCTCACGTTTTTACTCCTGTAAAAAGGAATTAATACCGGAAAAAGGCATTACATTGTCCAGTGTTGTAATTTTGGTGAAAAAAAGGCCAATTTAATCAATCTGGTGTTAGTTAGACCAGAAACAGTAGGCCGCACGTTTTTACTCCTATAAAAAGGAATTATATCTCCCCGTGTGGGAATCTATGTACCAAAATTAGCATATTAAAAATTCTGGTGTCCAATTAGCAGCAGTCTTCTTGTAATTATTACCTGAAAAAGGCATTACATTGTCCAGTGTTGTAATTTTGGTGAAAAAAAGGCCAATTTAATCAATCTGGTGTTAGTTACACCAGAAACAGTAGGCCTCACGTTTTTACTCCTGTAAAATGGAATTAATACCGGAAAAAGGCATTACATTGTCCAGTGTTGTAATTTTGGAGAAAAAAAGGCCAATTTAATCAATCTGGTGTTAGTTAGACCAGAAACAGTAAGCCTCACGTTTTTACTCCTGTAAAAAGGAAATATGTCTCCCTGTGTGGGAACCTATGTACCAAAACTAGCATATTAAAAATTCTGGTGTCCAATTTGCAGCAGTTTTCTTGTAATTAAAACCGGAAAAAGGAATTATATCTTCCAGTGTGGGAATTTATGTACACAAACTAGCATTTTTACAATTCTGGTGTCCAATTTGCAGCAGTTTTCTTGTAATTAATACCGTAAAAAGGAATTATATCTTCCAGTGTGGGAATTTATGTACACAAACTAGCATTTTAAAAATTGTGGTGTCCAATTAGCAGCAGTCTTCTTGTAATTAATACCGGAAAAAGGCATTACATTGTCCAGTGTTGTAATTTTGGTGAAAAAAAGGCCAATTTAATCAATCTGGTGTTAGTTAGACCAGAAACAGTAGGCCGCACGTTTTTACTCCTGTAAAAGGAATTATATCTCCCGTGTGGGAATCTATGTACCAAAACTAGCATTTTAAAAATTCTGGTGTCCAATTTGCAGCAGTTTTCTTGTAATTAATACCGGAAAAAGGAATTATATCTTCCAGTGTGGGAATTTATGTACACAAACTAGCATTTTAAAAATTCTGGTGTCCAATTAGCAGCAGTCTTCTTGTAATTAATACCGGAAAAAGGCATTACATTGTCCAGTGTTGTAATTTTGGTGAAAAAAGGCCAATTTAATCAATCTGGTGTTAGTTACACCAGAAACAGTAGGCCTCACGTTTTTACTCCTGTAAAAGGAATTAATACCGGAAAAAGGCATTACATTGTCCAGTGTTGTAATTTTGGTGAAAAAAAGGCCAATTTAATCAATCTGGTGTTAGTTAGACCAGAAACAGTAGGCCTCACGTTTTTACTCCTGTAAAAGGAATTATATCTCCCTGTGTGGGAACCTATGTACCAAAACTAGCATATTAAAAATTCAGGTGTCCAATTTGCAGCAGTTTTCTTGTAATTAATACCGGAAAAGGAATTATATCTTCCAGTGTGGGAATTTATGTACACAAACTAGCATTTTAAAAATTCTGGTGTCCAATTAGCAGCAGTCTTCTTGTAATTAATACCGGAAAAAGGCATTACATTGTCCAGTGTTGTAATTTTGGTGAAAAAAGGCCAATTTAATCAATCTGGTGTTAGTTAGACCAGAAACAGTAGGCCTCACGTTTTTACTCCTGTAAAAGGAATTATATCTCCCTGTGTGGGAATCTATGTACCAAAACTAGCATTTTAAAAATTCTGGTGTCCAATTTGCAGCAGTTTTCTTGTAATTAATACCGAAAAAGGAATTATATCTTCCAGTGTGGGAATTTATGTACACAAACTAGCATTTTAAAAATTCTGGTGTCCAATTAGCAGCAGTCTTCTTGTAATTAATACCGGAAAAAGGCATTACATTGTCCAGTGTTGTAATTTTGGTGAAAAAAAGGCCAATTTAATCAATCTGGTGTTAGTTAAACCAGAAACAGTAGGCCTCACGTTTTTACTCCTGTAAAAGGAATTAATACCGGAAAAAGGCATTACATTGTCCAGTGTTGTAATTTTGGTGAAAAAAGGCCAATTTAATCAATCTGGTGTTAGTTAGACCAGAAACAGTAGGCCTCACGTTTTTACTCCTGTAAAAGGAATTATATCTCCCTGTGTGGGAATCTATGTACCAAAACTAGCATATTAAAAATTCAGGTGTCCAATTTGCAGCAGTTTTCTTGTAATTAATACCGGAAAAAGGAATTATATCTTCCAGTGTGGGAATTTATGTACACAAACTAGCATTTTAAAAATTCTGGTGTCCAATTTGCAGCAGTTTTCTTGTAATTAATACCGTAAAAAGGAATTATATCTTCCAGTGTGGGAATTTATGTACACAAACTAGCATTTTAAAAATTCTGGTGTCCAATTAGCAGCAGTCTTCTTGTAATTAATACCGGAAAAAGGCATTACATTGTCCAGTGTTGTAATTTTGGTGAACAAAAGGCCAATTTAATCAATCTGGTGTTAGTTAAACCAGAAACAGTAGGCCTCACATTTTTACTCCTGTAAAAAGGAATTAATACCGGAAAAAGGCATTACATTGTCCAGTGTTGTAATTTTGGTGAAAAAAGGCCAATTTAATCAATCTGGTGTTAGTTAGACCAGAAACAGTAGGCCTCACGTTTTTACTCCTGTAAAAGGAATTATATCTCCCTGTGTGGGAAGCTATGTACCAAAACTAGCATATTAAAAATTCAGGTGTCCAATTTGCAGCAGTTTTCTTGTAATTAATACCGGAAAAAGGAATTATATCTTCCAGTGTGGGAATTTATGTACACAAACTAGCATTTTAAAAATTCTGGTGTCCAATTTGCAGCAGTTTTCTTGTAATTAATACCGTAAAAGGAATTATATCTTCCAGTGTGGGAATTTATGTACACAAACTAGCATTTTAAAAATTCTGGTGTCCAATTAGCAGCAGTCTTCTTGTAATTAATACCGGAAAAAGGCATTACATTGTCCAGTGTTGTAATTTTGGTGAAAAAAAGGCCAATTTAATCAATCTGGTGTTAGTTAGACCAGAAACAGTAGGCCGCATGTTTTTACTCCTGTAAAAGGAATTATATCTCCCGTGTGGGAATCTATGTACCAAAACTAGCATTTTAAAAATTCTGGTGTCCAATTTGCAGCAGTTTTCTTGTAATTAATACCGGAAAAAGGAATTTTATCTTCCAGTGTGGGAATTTTGGGGCTAAAAATAATATATTTTATTGTGGTGCGAGTTGAATCGCAACAATGAGGAAACATTCTATTAAGGGACGAGGACACGGTCGTGGTGGTGTCCGTGGAGCCTCTGTTGCTGGCAGAGGACGTGGCCGTTCGGCCTCAGGCGCACAAAGTAGTGAACCAACTCCCTCAAGTAGCCGGCAGAATTTACAGCGATATTTGGTGGGGCCCAATGCCGTTATGAGGATGGTAAGGCCTGAGCAGGTACAGGCATTAGTCGATTGGGTGGCTGACAGTGCTTCCAGCACGTTCACCACATTGTCTTCCGCCCAGTCTTCTGCGGAAAGCGTACAGGTGGCACCTGAAAACCAAGCCCATCAGTCTGTCACATCACCCCCATGCATATCAGGGAAACTGGCTGAGCCTCAAGTTATGCAGCAGTCTCTTATTCTGTTTGAAGACTCTGCTCCCACGGTTTTCCAGGGGCATCCACCTAGCCCTTCCCCAGCGGTGGAAGACATTCCATGCACTGACGCACAACCACTTATGTATCCAGATGATGAGGACATGGGAATACCACCACAGCAGAGTGACCGAGTCTCTGATGATGACGAAACACTGGTGCCCACTGCCGCGTCTTATTGCAGTGTGCAGACTGAACAGGAGGAGGTCAGGGAGGAAGACTGGGTGGAAGACGATGCAGAGGACGATGAGGTCTTAGACCCCACATGGACTGAAGGTCGTGCCGCTGACTTAAATAGTTCAGAGGAAGAGGCAGTGGTGAGACCGAGACAACAGCGAAGCCAAAGAGGGAGCAGGGGGCAAAAGCAGAACAGCCGCCGTCCAGAGAGTTCGTCTGCTATTGGCCAGCGCCAACAGGGACCCAGCACCCCAAAGGCATCTTCAAGGAGTTCCCTGGCATGGCACTTCTTCAAACAATGTGCTGACGACAAGACCAGAGTGGTTTGCACGCTGTGCCATCAGACCCTGAGGCGAGGCATTAACGTTCTTAACCTGAGCACCACCTGCATGATCAGGCATCTACATGCAAAGCATGAACTGCAGTGGAGTACACACCTTAAAAACAAGGAACCCGCTCAGGCTCCCCTGCTCTCTCTACCGCTGCTGCCTCGGCTTCCGCCTCGAGAGGAATGTTGCCACCTGCCGAGCAGCAAACAGAGGATGTGCCACCGACACCACCACCACCACCGCCACCGTCACCTAGCGTCTCCACTATTTCACACAGCAGCGTTCAGCTCTCCATCTCTCAAACCTTTGAGAGGAAGCGCAAATTCCCACCTAGTCACCCTCGAGCCCTTGGCCTGAATGCCAGCATTTCTAAACTACTGGCCTTTGAAATGCTGTAATTCCGGCTGGTGGACACAGACAGCTTCAAACAGCTGATGGCCATGGCTGTCCCCCAGTATGTGGTTCCCAGCCCCCACTACTTCTCCAAGACAGCCGTGCCTTCCCTGCATGCAAGTGTCCGATAAAATCAAGTGTGCACTGCGCAACGCCATTTGTGGCAAGGTCCACCTAACCACAGATACGTGGACCAGTAAGCACGGCCAGGGACGCTATATCTCCCTAACTGCACACTGGGTAAATGTGGCGGCTGGGCCCCAGGCGGAGAGTTCCTTGGCGCACGTCCTTCCGCCGCCAAGGATCACAGGGCATCATTCTTTGCCTCCTGTATCCTCCTCCTCCTACTCGGCTTCCTCCTCCTCCTCTGCTTCCACCAGCTCATCCAGTCAGCTACACACCTTCACCACCAACTTCAGCACAGCCCGGGGTAAACGTCAGCAGGCCATTCTGAAACTCATATGTTTGGGGGACAGGCCCCACACCGCGCAGGAGTTGTGGCGGGGTATTGAACAACAGACCGACCAGTGGTTGCTGCCGGTGGGCCTCAAGCCCGGCCTGGTGGTGTGCGATAATGGGCGAAATCTCGTGGCAGCTCTGGGACTAGCCGGTTTGACGCACATCCCTTGCCTGGCGCATGTGCTGAATTTGGTGGTGCAAAAGTTCATTCACAACTATCCAGACATGTCAGAGCTGCTGCATAAAGTGCGGGCCATCTGTGCGCGCTTCCGGCGTTCACATCCTGCCGCTGCTCTCCTGTCAGCGCTACAGCGGAACTTCGGCCTTCCCGCTCACCGCCTAATATGCGACGTGCCCACCCGGTGGAACTCCACCTTGCACATGCTGGAGAGACTGTGCGAGCAGCAGCAGGCCATAGTGGAGTTTCAGCTGCAGCACGCACGGGTCAGTCGCACTGCGGAACAGCACCACTTCACCACCAATGATTGGGCCTCCATGCGAGACCTGTGTGCCCTGTTGCGCTGTTTCGAGTACGCCACCACATGGCCAGTGGCGATGCCACTGTTATCAGCGTGACAATACCAATTCTATATCTCCTAGAGAAAACGCTTAGGGCGATGATGGAAGAGGAGGTGGGCCAGGGCCAGGAGGAGGAGGAGGAGGATGACGGGTCGTTTTTAGCACTTTCAGGCCAGTCTGTTAGAAGTGGCTCAGAGCGAGGTTTTTGCAACAGCAGAGGGCAGGTACAAATGTGGCCAGCCAGGGACCACTACTGGAGGACGAGGAGGATGAGGAGGAGGTGGAGGAGGATGAGGATGAAGCAGGTTCACAGCGGGGTGGCACCCAGCACAGCGCAGGCACATCCCTGGTGCGTGACTGGGGGATACAGAGGATGATGACGATACGCCTCCCACAGAGGACAGCTTGTCCTTACCTCTGGGGAGCCTGGCACACATGAGTGATTACATGCTGCAGTGCCTGCGCAATGACAGCAGAGTTGCCCACATTTTAACGTGTGCTGACTACTGGGTGGCCACCCTGCTGGATCCACGGTACAAAGACAATGTGCCCACTTTACTTCCTGCACTGGAGCGTGATAGGAAGATGCGCGAGTACAAGCGCACGCTGGTAGACGCGCTCCTGAGAGCATTCCCAACTGTCACAGGGGAACAGGTGGAAGGCCAAGGCAGAGGAGGAGCTAGAGGTCGCCCACGCAGCAGTGTCACGGCCAGCTCCTCTGAGGGCAGGGTTAGCATGGCAGAAATGTGGAAAAGTTTTGTCTCCACGCCACAGCTAACTGCCCCACCACCTGATACGGAACGTGTTAGCAGGAGGCAACATTTCACTAACATGGTTGAACAGTACGTCTGCACACAACTCCACGTACTGACGGATGGTTCGGCCCCATTCAACTTCTGGGTTTCCAAATTGTCCACGTGGCCAGAATTAGCATGTTATGCCTTGGAGGTGCTGTCCTGCCCGGCGGCCAGAGTTTTATCTGAACGTGTATTCAGCACGGCAGGGGCGTCATTACTGACAAACGCAGCCGCCTGTCCGCAGCCAACGTGGACAAGCTGACGTTTATAAAAATGAACCAGGCATGGATCCCACAAGACCTGACCCACCCTTGTGCAGAGTAGTCCTTAATAACTGCCTTAAACCATGTTGTCTTGTACTCCTGGCTACTTCTTCATTGAAAAATCTATTTTTGAAATTAACTAGGATCTTGGGGTGCAACCCAGAGTTGAATGAACCTTCCCTCTGTCTGGGTGCCGGGGCCAAAGTACATGAAAGTGTCCTTCTCCTGTGCTGGGTGATATGAATGTTATACTTGTGCTGTCTGACATGTCTCCTTTGTGTGGGTGGCCAAAGTCACTGAAAGCGGCCTTCTCCTGTGGTGGGTGATCGAAATGCCTGATTCTCTGCTGTGGGACCTCTCTCCTCTTTCTGGGTGCAGGGGTCAAAGAAACAAAAGGTGGCCTACTCCTGTGGTAGTTGACATGATGCCTGATTCTCTGCTGTGGGACCTCTCTCCTCCGTGTGGCTGCAGGGGTCAAGGTCTCTAAAAGTGCCCTTCTCCTGTGGTGGTTGATGTAAAACTGATGCTTGTGCTATCTGACCTGTCTCCTCTGTGTCGGTGCTAAGGCCTAAGTCACTGAAAGCGGCCTTCTCCTGTGCTGGCTGATATAAATGTCTGAATCTCTGCTGTGGGACCTCTCTCCTCCGTGTGGCTGCAGGGGTCAAAGTCTCTAAAAGTGCCCTTCTCCTGTGGTGGTTGATGTAAAACTGATGCTTGTGCTATCTGACCTGTCTCCTCTGTGTCGGTGCTAAGGCCTAAGTAACTAAATGGTGGCCTTCTCCTGAGGTGGTTGATATGATGCCTGATTATGTGCTGTGGGACCTCTCTCCTCTTTCTGGGTGCAGGGGTCAAATTAACTAAAGGTGGCCTACTCCTGTGGTGGGTGATCTGTAAAATTGATTCTTGCGCTATCTGACCTGTCTCCTCTGTCTCGTTGCTAAGGCCTAACTCACTGAAAGTGGCCTTGTCATGTGCTGGGTGATATAAATGTTATACTTGTGCCATCTGACATGGTTGCCGGGGTCCCATTAAATGGTGGCCTACTCCTGTGGTGGGTGATCTAAATGCCTGATTCTCTGCTGTGAAAACCTCTCTCCTCCGTCTGGGTGCAGGGGTCAAAGTCTCTCAAAGTCGCCTTCTCCTGTGCTGGGTGATATAAATGTTATACTTGTGCCATCTGACATGGTTGCCGGGGTCCCATTAAATGATGGCTTACTCCTGTGGTGGGTGATCTAAATGCCTGATTCTCTGCTGTGAAACCTCTCTCCTCTGTCTGGGTGCAGGGGTCAAAGTCTCTCAAAGTCGCCTTCTCCTGTGCTGGGTGATATAAATGTTATACTTGTGCCATCTGACATGGTTGCCGGGGTCCCATTAAATGGTGGCCTACTCCTGTTGTGGGTGATCTAAATGCCTGATTCTCTGCTGTGAAACCTCTCTCCTCCGTCTGGGTGCTGTGAAACCTCTCTCCTCCGTCTGGGTGCAGGGGTCAAAGTCTCTAAAAGTGGCCTTCTCTTGTGCTGGGTGATGTAAAACTGATGCTTGTACCATCTGACATGGTTGCCGGGGTCCCATTAAATGATGGCCTACTCCTGTGGTGGGTGATCTAAATGCCTGATTCTCTGCTGTGAAACCTCTCTCCTCCGTCTGGGTGCAGGGGTCAAAGTCTCTCAAAGTCGCCTTCTCCTGTGCTGGGTGATATAAATGTTATACTTGTGCCATCTGACATGGTTGCCGGGGTCCCATTAAATGGTGGCCTACTCCTGTGGTGGGTGATCTAAATGCCTGATTCTCTGCTGTGAAAACCTCTCTCCTCCGTCTGGGTGCAGGGGTCAAAGTCTCTCAAAGTCGCCTTCTCCTGTGCTGGGTGATATAAATGTTATACTTGTGCCATCTGACATGGTTGCCGGGGTCCCATTAAATGGTGGCCTACTCCTGTGGTGGGTGATCTAAATGCCTGATTCTCTGCTGTGAAACCTCTCTCCTCCGTCTGGGTGCTGTGAAACCTCTCTCCTCCGTCTGGGTGCAGGGGTCAAAGTCTCTAAAAGTGGCCTTCTCTTGTGCTGGGTGATGTAAAACTGATGCTTGTACCATCTGACATGGTTGCCGGGGTCCCATTAAATGATGGCCTACTCCTGTGGTGGGTGATCTAAATGCCTGATTCTCTGCTGTGAAACCTCTCTCCTCCATCTGGGTGCAGGGGTCAAAGTCTCTCAAAGTCGCCTTCTCCTGTGCTGGGTGATATAAATGTTATACTTGTGCCATCTGACATGGTTGCCGGGGTCCCATTAAATGGTGGCCTACTCCTGTGGTGGGTGATCTAAATGCCTGATTCTCTGCTGTGAAAACCTCTCTCCTCCGTCTGGGTGCAGGGGTCAAAGTCTCTCAAAGTCGCCTTCTCCTGTGCTGGGTGATATAAATGTTATACTTGTGCCATCTGACATGGTTGCCGGGGTCCCATTAAATGGTGGCCTACTCCTGTGGTGGGTGATCTAAATGCCTGATTCTCTGCTGTGAAACCTCTCTCCTCCGTCTGGGTGCTGTGAAACCTCTCTCCTCCGTCTGGGTGCAGGGGTCAAAGTCTCTAAAAGTGGCCTTCTCTTGTGCTGGGTGATGTAAAACTGATGCTTGTACCATCTGACATGGTTGCCGGGGTCCCATTAAATGATGGCCTACTCCTGTGGTGGGTGATCTAAATGCCTGATTCTCTGCTGTGAAACCTCTCTCCTCCATCTGGGTGCAGGGGTCAAAGTCTCTCAAAGTCGCCTTCTCCTGTGCTGGGTGATATAAATGTTATACTTGTGCCATCTGACATGGTTGCCGGGGTCCCATTAAATGGTGGCCTACTCCTGTGGTGGGTGATCTAAATGCCTGATTCTCTGCTGTGAAACCTCTCTCCTCCGTCTGGGTGCAGGGGTCAAAGTCTCTAAAAGTGGCCTTCTCTTGTGCTGGGTGATGTAAAACTGATGCTTGTACCATCTGACATGGGTGCAGGGGTCAAATTAACTAAATGGTGGCCTACTCCTGTGGTGGGTGATATGATGCCTGAATATGTGCTGTGGGGCCTCTCTCCTCTTTCTGGGTGCAGGGGTCAAAGTAACTAAAAGTGGCCTTCTCCTGTGCTGGATGGTATAAATGTAATGCTTGTGCTATCTGACATGTCTCCTCTGTCTGGGTGCTAAGGCCTAAGTCACTGAAAGTGGCCTTCTCCTGAGGTGGTTGATATGATGCCAGATTCTCTGCTGTGGGACCTCTCTCCTTTGTCTGGATGCTGGGGTCGAAATAATAGTAAGCGACCTTCTCCATTGGTGGGTGATTTGAAGCCTGATTCTGTGCTATGGGACCTAACTCCAATTAATATTGATTAATTTTTATTTATTTTATGTTAAGTCATCATTTCCCTATCTACATTTGTTTGCAGGGGATTTACCTACATTTTGCTGCCTTTTGCAGCCCTCTAGCCCTTTCCGGGAGTCTTTTACAGCCTTTTTAGTGCCCAAAAGTTTGGGTCCCCATTGACTTCTATGGGGTTCGGGTTTGGGATGAAGTTCGGGTTGAGTTCGGATCACGAACCCGGACATTTTCCGGAAGTTCGGCCGAACCTCTCGAACCCGAACATCCAGGTGTTCGCTCATCTCTATTGATAAGCCTTCTATGTGGGACAGTATCAGAAGCCTTACTAAAGTCCAGATAAGCGATGTCTACTGCACCTCCGCCATCTATTATTTTAGTCACCCAATCAAAAAAGTCAATAAGATTAGTTTGACATGATCTCCCTGAAGTAATGCTTCATGCTGTTTTTTAAAGCTGGTATCTCATTGGATACTATTGGCAACAAGGCCAGATTTATAAATGGGGCCCTCATAATTACATAGTTTATATATTATTAGTACTTGGTGGCCATTGTAGACTCAAGCCCCCCAGAACATCGGACTTGGCCAACAACATAGTTGCCAACTGTCCCAAATTTGGTGAGACTGTGTTTGATTTTCAGAGACAGTCCCGGAAAATTCACTATGTCTCGGGCCAACAATGGGATCGACTATCGTATGTGGGTGTTACCAGGCGGGATCCGGGCGATCCCAGGGGCAGGGCTTATATGCCCTGATTTTACCCTCTGAAGTGTTGATAAGTATGGAACACTCTAATGTGTATGGGGGTCTCTCGACTGTTCCCTGACAGATGATGTCGAGCGAGAAAAATATTGGCTGAAATTAATATTTTCTCCTCTCTCATGCTTATGGAAATGTTAGGGGGTCGGGGAGACGATATTGAATGTGTATGTTCAGCTATAGACCGAGCTGTCCCCCACACCCTGCCGACCGCACTCCGCTCCTGGCACTGGCACATAGGCCTGAAAGCCGTCACCCAGCAGGTAATCACATCGGAAGCTCAGGCTGCTAAGTTTTCCACTTTTACCTCAAATCACAGCAAAAACCGTAACAAAACTGCAATGTGAACAGATCCCGAGACATGGCAGGCGTTTAACCCCTTCTACCCTTGGCCTTCCTTCCTTCCTAAGTCAGAAGAAAAGGAGCACCAAATGGCTTCTGGGAGGCATATTTCACCGGAATAATTGACAGGCGCCATCTTGCAATTGAACACACCCTGATGTACCCCTAGAGTGGAAACCCCAAAAAGTTACCCCATTCTGGAAACGACACCCCTCAAGGAATATTTCAAGGTGTGTAGTGAGCACTTTGACCCATCAGGCATTTCACAGAATTAGGAAACGCTGTGAAAATGAAAAATTACAAATTTTTCCAGAAAAAGACCCACATTTTTCACTTTCGCAAGGGGTAACATAACAAAATGCACCCCATATTTTGTAACCCATTTTTCCCCTGAATACGGCAACACCCCAAATGTGCTTGTAGCCTGCTATATGGGTGCACAGCAGGGCTCTAGAGGCAAAGTGCAAAATATGGTTTTTGCAGGCTTAAATAAACAGACATGGATTTTATGTTTATATTTCATGTCGTATTTAAAAAAATCCTGAGGTCTCCAGAAAATAAAAACCCCAAGAAGTGACCCCATTTTGGAAAGTGCACCCCTGTACGGACATTTTAAGGGGTGGAAAGGACACTTTGACCTAACAGTTGTCTCACAGAAAGGAATATGTAGTGGTTGTTGGAAAGTGGGTATGCAAGCGAGGTGGACTAAATCAGAGATATAGAAATATTACAGGGAGCATAAAGGATGAAATTAATAACCCATGGATGAGCGGTGGCTTCGAAACAATCCTTTATGCAGAGGCCGGTTTATCAGGGCAGGTGTCGCACTGATAAATGGTGTCCTTTCATATTCCCCTTTTGTAACAAACCCGGCATCTTTTTGGGGTCTTTTCCCTCTTCACTGTTTGTGGGACTTCACCAGTGAAATGTTGTCCTGGTACAACACGGGCACCTTGACCTCCTGAAGTACTCGGGCCCTCCCCTTCCTGACTTTGGAAAATTAGGGCCTTGATGACCATCTCTTGGAACCGAAGGAAAATTCCTGTGTTGCCTGCAGCTCGATGTAAAAGGTACGCATTGTATAGTGCCATCTGTACAATGTATACGCACCTTAGTTTTATGCATGGCACTGTAGGGCTTCAGAACTTGATCAGACAGATCCACCCCTCCCATGTGCCTGTTGTAATCTAGGAAGCCGTCTGGCTTGTTGACAGTGGTAGTGGTACCTCGCACTCGGGCAGGAGAACTGGTGTTAGTGTGAATGGTGGTCAGTACAAGGACATCCCTCTTGTCCTTATACTTATCGCCAGGATGTTTACATGGCGGAGAGCCTTACTGTTGCCTTTTCAGAGTAGTTGCCCTAGTGGAGGGAGGCCTCTCTGATTCTTGTGCACTGTGCTGCAAGCGACTGCACCTCTGGCAGTTAGGGCCATGAATAGGGGGATGCTGGTGTAATAGTTATCCACATAGAGGTGGTAACCCTTATCCAGCAGTGGGTGCAGTAAATCTCACACTAGCTTCCCAGTAACTCCTAGGACGGGGGGTGGGGGGATTCAGGGGGTTGAATCTTTCCCTTCATAAACCCGGAACCTGTAGGTGTACCCAGAGGGCTACTCTCGCACAGCTTGTACATTTTAATTCCGTACCGTGCCCGCTTTCTGGACAGGTACTGGCGGAATGTAACCTTTCCTTTAAAATGTACAAGGCACTCGTCTATGCTAATTACTTTTTCTGGGGTGAACACCTTTGTATTTTGAATAGACGGTAAAATTGTGGGTCCTTTTGGGGGGGGGGGGGCAGTGTGTGTTATCATTATAATATAGGAATTTCAAAATGGATTCAAATCTTGTACGGGACATGGCCATATTGTAAATTGGAGTGTACTACAAGACATCTGAACCCCAAAACTGTCTCATGCAGGAGAAGAGGAGAAGAGGAATGTAGTAGTTACTAAAATTGACATATATATATCCACTGTATTAGGTGGTTTATAGTAAACTTCTATTAGTAATTTATTATTGATTTTGTCTCCATGTATTTCTACTTACAGGGACCCCACATGTTCATGTCCCTCACTTATATCAACATCCAAAGAAGAACCCGGTCAACAGAAATTAAACCCGGACAAAATAATTTGGCACGTCGTACAACACAATAATATTGGTGCAATGTTGTGGCGGGTGCTCTGTGTCGTCAGGCAGGTGACAGAGTAGCACCCTTCACTGTGTTTAGGCAGGTTTGCTGCTAGGGTCAACCAGGAGTTATTTGGCATATAAACTGACAAGTATCACTGGAATTTGTGAACATTGGACATCCAGCAGCACCTGTACTTGACTTGATCAGCACATACATCTTCATTTGGGTGAGATTGTACCATTTTTTCACCTAAGTTGCTTGATACCTTTTTTCAAAAAAATCCGTCACAATGACCATCACAGTCATGTGGTGCTAAGACGCGTACGTACGCTATACACAAAAAAACATTGCACCAATATTATTGTGTTGTACGCCGTGCCAAATTATTTTGTCCGGGTTTAATTTCTGTTGACCGGGTTCTTCTTTGGATGTTGTACCCTCATTGATGTACATTAATCATGAGGGTTCCATCCACGGGACAACTTGGACCGAAAAATTGATTCATTTGAGTCCGGATATGTGTATGTTATCACTGCTATATTCTATGTTTACAGTACTTTTAACGATTAACTAGTAAAAGTGAAGTTTTAAGCCTAGTCCACTAGTGGTTTGAGATTATATGTAGTGATGTCGCGAACATAAAATTTTCAGTTCGCGAACAGTGAACGCGAACTTCCGCAAATGTTCGCGAACGGGCGAACCGGCGAACCACCATAGACTTCAATTGGCAGGCGAATTTTAAAACCCACAGGGACTCTTTCTGGCCACAATAGTGATGGGAAAGTTGTTTCAAGGGGTCTAACACCTGGACTGTGGCATGCTGGAGGGGATCTATGGCAAAACTCCCATGGAAAATTACGTAGTGGACGCAGAGTCGGGTTTTAATCCATAAAGGGCATAAATCAACTAACATTCCTAAATTGTTTGGAATAACGTGCTTTAAAACATCCAGTGTGTGTATACGATCAGGTATGATGTTGTATCGATCAGGTAGTGTAAGGGTTACGCCCGCTTCACTGACATTGACAGACCAAACTCCCTTTTAATGCACCGCAAACAGTTCATTTGCACAACCACAAACTCCCCATTTGCACAAGGTTGGATACCAAGCTAGCCACGTCCCGGTGATGTCATTGAAGGTTTCTTCCTCCACCCAGCCACGTACAACACCAAGGGTCCCCAAAAGGTGAATTGAATTGATTTTTCGAACGGGGAGATGGTTAAAAAAATGCTGTCTCCCTCCCCTTTGTTTTTATCCACGGTGACTGCGTCTGCGCCGTGCAATTTACTGTCACACCCGATATGAGTGGTATTTTCTGTAGTACTATTCTCATCAGTTTAATCCCTCTAATGTCCCCAATCTGGGGGCCATTTATTAAATCGATTTTTCAAACGGGAGATGGTTAAAAACGCTGGCTCCCTCCACTCTGTTTTAAACCACGGTGACTGCGTCTGCGCCGTGCAATTTACTGTCACACCCGATATGAGTGGTATTTTCTGTAGTACTATTCTCATCAGTTTAATCCCTCTAACGTCCCCAATCTGGGGGCCATTTATTGAATAGATTTTTCGAACGGGAGATGGTTAAAAAACGCTGGCTCCCTCCACTCTGTTTTAAACCACGGTGACTGCGTCTGCGCCGTGCAATTTACTGTCACACCCGATATGAGTGGTATTTTCTGTAGTACTATTCTCATCAGTTTAATCCCTCTAACGTCCCCAATCTGAGGGCCATTTATTGAATAGATTTTTCGAACGGGAGATGGTTAAAAAACGCTGGCTCCCTCCACTCTGTTTTAAACCACGGTCACTGCGTCTGCGCCGTGCAAGTTACTGTCACACCCGATATGAGTGGTATTTTCTGTAGTACTATTCTCATCAGTTTAATCCCTGTTACATCCCATATCAGGGATTGCCTTTTGTGAAAAAAAATTTAGGCCGGGTACCTCGACTGCCTTCACAGTGACAGACCAAACTCTCATACACCAAACTGAATTGATTTCAGGAACCGGGAGATGGAAAAAGCAGCTTGGTCGGTCCTCTTACTCCCAAATTGGGGCACTGCGCGTGCACAGAGCAATGTGCTGTGACACCCTATATGAGTGGTGTCTTAACTAGTACTATTCCTATCAGTTTAATCCCTGTTACGGACCCTATCCGGTCGAATTGATTAACCATTGTCGAATTAGCGAACCATTACGACATCATGAAATAATTTAGTTCTGAGCTCTGTACTTGCTTTGTATTGGAATTGATGGGGATTTTTTAATTGCCTGCATCATTTCTAATAAACTATTAAGAGACTTTATTATGATTTTTATTTTATGTATTAAAAACCCATACAACATATAAAAAAAAGGTAAATTAATGTTTTTCTATGAAATATTATCCAGCCGTCCGATCGTTTTTGGTCTGACCATAATGAAGCAACGGCCTTATCATCTGGGGTGTGGCAACATTGCCAACACACTTATAGAGGTGATGATGATTGCTTCATTGTGATACGCAAGCCCCTTCACCACAACAAGGTAACGATCACGAAGGGGAATTGACACTTGTATGTGCCTTTTTTTTTGTTTTGTTTTTGCAGCCACAGTGCTGCACCATAGGACAGAAAAATTAGGCATGTACACATGCCTGAAAAATAATGGCATTGTTGCAGCCGCTATTGTAGCAGCGGCCGGAAAAATTGATGTTTTCCAGGCAGAAAAGTGACTAAAACATTGCGGCTTGAACCCTAGTTGGTGGTGGAGAATTCACGAAAGTCATCCAGTATGCAGACATTAAATACAGCAGCGTGGGGACCATTTTGAGGCCAAGGCATGTAATCAGGCCTTTTGTTAGTCAAACGTATCCCCCACTGTCAGTCCCTTCGGGATCCATGCCTCATTCATCTTTATGAAGGTGAGGTAATCAACACTTTTTGACCGAGGCGACTTCTCTTGTCAGTGACAATGCCTCCTGCTGCACTGAAGGTCCTTTCTGACAGGACACTTGAAGCAGGGCAGGCCAGAAGTTCTATCGCGAACTGGGATAGCTCAGGCCACAGGTCAAGCCTGCACACCCAGTAGTGAAGGGGTTCATTGCTCCTCAGAGTGTCAATATCTGCTGTTAAGGCGAGGTAGTCTGCTACCTGTCGGTCGAGTCGTTCTCTAAGGCTGGATCCCGAAGGGCTGTGGCGATGAGTAGGACTGAAAAAGCTCCGCATGTCCTCCATCAACAACACATCTGTAAATCGTCCAGTCCTTGCCGCCGTGGTAGGAGGAGGATTACACTCACCTCTTCCCCTGTTAGATTCCCGCTGTGCTGTGACATCCCCCTTATAAGCTGTGTAAAGCATATTTTTAGTTTGGTTTTGAACTGCTGAATCCTTTCCGACTTTCGGTAATTTGGTAACATTTCTGCCACTTTCTGCTTATACCGGGGTCTAGTAGCGTGGCCACCCAGTACAGATCGTTCTCTTTTATCCTTTTTATACGTGGGTCCCTCAACAGACATGACAGCATGAAAGACCCCATTTGAACAAGGTTGGATGCAGAGCTACTCATTTCCCGTTCCTCGTCCTCACTGATGTCATTGACGGTCTGTTCTTCCCCCAGCCACGTACAACACCATGGGTCCCAGATAGGTGACAACAACGAGCACCCTGGGGTGCCTGCTGTGGTTGGTCTTCCTCCTCCTCAAAGCCGCCACATTCCTCCTCTGACTCCTCTTCCTCATACTCCTCTTCCAGCGTTGCTGCAGGTCCGGCAAGCG